>CM040990.1:3566385-3589880 GCA_022985145.1 Pangasius djambal | reverse complement strand
GCTTTGCTTTTGTTACCTCCGACTCCAACCGTTAACTGAGTAGTGCACAGAATTACCCGGGTCAAAAAAATGAACAAGGCTGAAATAAAAAATTTTTTTTGCTTTTTTCCCCTTTTTTTAATTTACATGACTTTTCTTTGCCTTTCTTATAATCAAATGCTTGTTATTTCCACTGAGCACTCTCTGAGACCAGCTGTATGTTAAATGGTAATTTTGTGATATATATTAAAATGCTAAAGGACAGAATGTGATAATAAATGAATGACAAATCGTTTTTAAAATTTGTATTAAACGGCTGATCAGCATGATTTTTACTTCACTTGCATTTTAATTAGACCCATAGTTATAACTTATTTATTACTATTTTCACCTCTCACTGACCTTTCACCTTAGGGGGGCTGGAAAGCAGACTTCCTCCTTTCTATGCATCATTATGATCATACATCGACGTTGTTTTTAAGCTTTCTTGTTACAAATCATCAATAAAATCCTGAAGCATTGGTTGTTGGATGCTGATTCCTGATATCCTCACTTCACTTCTTCAGTGTTCGTGTTACTCGGGAATCAACCATTCAGCTTATAGCTTCACACATTCACAGAGGTCCCTCATGCCTAGCTCTCTCCTGTTGCAAGCTCTCTCTCTCTCTCTCTCTCAGGTTTAATCAGAGCATGAAGTAAATTATTCAGAGCTGCTGTGTGGAATATAAGGCCTCCGATTGTCACTTTTATTTTCCCCTCGCTGCATTATTTATGGCCGGCAGTAAGTCTCAGTAGCTGTTGTGCTGTCATAAAGAAATCACATTTCTTCACTCTCTGTATCCCTCTCTCACTCTTTCTCTCCCTCAGATGAGGGACTCTTACCACTGAAGGGTATTTCTACGTCTTTTTTTACTTCTTCCACATTTTATTGCTCTTTATTTCACTACAGCCAGTGAGCCATTAGGAAAAGCCTCCAAGAAGAACCCCTTTCCATTGTTGTAGGTATCTGGATTAGATCCTGATAAGATTTTAACCACGTGCATTTACACTTAAAATGTAATATTCAGACAGGCAAATATTTAATATTTTGTTCAGCACATGAGTCTGTCCCCCAGTGGACATCCTGACCTGTCTGGCACTTCAGGCAAAATTTTACTTACCACCTTCCCAAGAGGGCCAAACCCCGTGGATGCCACATGCCACATCCACTCATCCCCTCAAAATCCAACAACAACATTAACAGTTCTGCACTACTATTTATTTTTAACTAATGTTAAAACTCTTTTCTGAGGCAAATTCAGCAACTAGGAATAAAAATGATTAGGGGGTTTGGATTTCTTTATCTCCCTGAACTCGGGTTATTATCTGTGTAGAGTTTCGCATGTTCTCCCCTTGTCCCCCTTGTCTGGGTTCTCCAGTTTCTTCCAACCTCCCGAAAAGATGCCAGTAGGAGGGTTGGCGACTTAGGTGTGAATATGTGTGTGTGTGTGTGTGTGTGCCTTTCTATGGAAAAAAAAGAATTAAGTTTTTTGTTTTATTCACAGATGTGCCAGTATTTATGGTTTAGCTGTAGCATTTATTTTTTTTTTTACCCCTTCCTATTGCATTACATTGTATCCAAATATAATATTATTTCCAATTTCCAAAGCCACAAGATCTATTTGGTTGCAAAAAAAGACAATCACATCAGACTTTTGTCTTGCTGTTTTCTTACTGTTGCTTGGCCCACATCTGAAAAACAAGCATCCACCAGTGTTTCCATCCATCCATTTTGTGTACAGCTTATCCTGCACAGAGTTGTGGGGAGCCTGGAGTCTATCCCAGGGGACTTGGGGCACAGGGTGGGGGACACCTTGGGCAGGGTGCCATCCCATTGCAGGGCACAGTTGCACACACATTCACAAACCATGGACAATTTGGAAGTGCCAATGAGCCTATAGTGCATGTCTTTGGGCTGGGGGAGTGGGATGCCAGGGGGGTTGGGGGTGGGGGGAGCGGAGGGGTTGCCAGGCATGAGTAGAGTACGCAGATGCAAGCAAACAGGGTGGAGGTTGCCCCCTCCACCAGTGTTTCTGAAAACTCTGGGGTTTTTTTCTCTCTACCTGCTAAGATTTTCTTGCATACACACAGTACACAAAAGCAACCAGCATGCGTGAACAGACTGATTAGCTATCGAGGTCTTTGTCATACACCTTCAATAATACGGGGTTAGTTACAAGTGCTAATCCGAGGCTAACGTTAACTACCTGCTGTTGAAAGATGCTAAATCTAAATTGAGCACTCTCTCTGTATAAAACCTGTGTCTGCTAAACAATTTCACAGAACTTCATTTCTTTTTTTAAGCACACTTTAAAGGTGCGACTTCTACAAAATGCATTTTATTTAAGTGTTTTTTTTTTATGTTCGGTATATCACCACTGCAGATTTGGGGATTGATTTCTTTTAAAATTGGCATTGAAAAGTATTAAAATATACAAACGAATATGAGGATACATGCAGAAGTGCAATAAGTGCACAATTTAACCCTTCTGTAGCATGAACTGTAGTCTGTAGTCTAAATACAACATGCAGCTCCTGAAAAACACACTGTGTCTGCGTATTAGAAATACATAGATTAAAAAAACCCCCGAAGAACACCAAGCTCCTTTGTGCAACCACAAAACAAACAAAGTAATTGAATCTTTCTTTAGGCACTGATCCACTGCTGTGTTCGCTAATCGCCAGTAATGAATTCAATTTTCCACAACAGAATGCAATCAGGATTGAGTTATTACGCGGTTAAAAAAAAAAAAAACAACAACACGACAAATCTTGTTCATTTTATCAACAAGAGATGAAACCCAGGAAGCAGAACATCTGCAGCTTCGTTAGTCTTCAACTTAACCCTGTTAACTCCTTCTGTCCTGTTCCGGTCAATATGACGTCAAGTTCTCACTTACAGAATTTGTGTCATTTTAATCTGAAAAATAAAAAAAAACGTTTTCAAAGTGTCTCAGGCTCCAAATATCACTGTACCGCTATTCCTTATATCTGAAAAAACACTGTTTTTACTTGATTGTATGAATGCGAAAGACCAACATGATGCTTGATTTATGATCTGCATAAATTAAAGGAAATTCCACCCTGAAAACCATTCCATGTGTTTATATATAGAAATATTTGTCATTTTTTTAGGGGCTAAATTTTTAGCTGTTTCTGTGTATTTCTTATTCCCGTGAGTGGCACACTGACGTCACAGGGGGACATTGTTATCGCTAACACACTTGCAATGGCGTTTAATAGGAGAAAACTTTCAACATCTCAAACATAAAGAACAACATTCAGGTTTCACTGTTAACTCATACAAACGGTGACTTTTAGTTATTTAGGTTGTGCGTAAACAAAAACTCATCACCGAAGTTGTAGTGTTTGGTTTTGTGTGTGTTTAACACTGAACAATTTACGCTCCTGTCACTGGGAGGCGCCGCAGTTTTCTTTACCTTCCTTTCTGTAGCTGTGGCGATGTGGTGGATTTGCAATGAGTTATGCAAAGGATAGAGGTTAATTAGAGCCTGTCAGAGGCCAGACTTCAACTCAAACTGTCCTATACAGTCATTATAATGCACATTAATGCACAATCATCATTATAACTTAAATTAGCTGCTAAAATTACTTTTACAACCCATTTTATTTAAAAAGATAATTTAGTGTGATTTGGATGGATAACACAAAGAGGACATAAATGATAGAGAAATAAAACACAAAGGAAATAGAGTTTAAACGAATAAATGAAAAGATTCAATTTCTTAACTCATACATATTCCAGTAAGTCCATTCCTATACTTTATCCAAGTAGACTTACAATGCTGGGTAACTGAGGGTTATGTAATAATAATAATAATAATAATAAAACTATGAAGAATAGTAATGCACAGTCTGTTTTTTATTTAAATACCTCTAATTTTCTTTCAAGCAAACCTGTACACGTAGTCCTGTAGATGTCACGCACCTGGACAAGCTCAAAGAAGAATGCTAATTATCAGGCGGCCATGTATGCGTCTAATTGGTTGTTCTTCTGGCCTCCTTCGCAACCAGCCCCCCCCCCCCCCCCCCCCCCCCCCCCCCCCCATCCCAGAATGGAAACATGGTCATGTGTGTCTTGCTCTATTTTACATAACCTCGATTTTACATACAGGATACAGGATCGGTCCTCACGTCAACTTTTGTATCAGCGTGTATGTGACACTGTCGGGATACGCCATGCTGCTGCATCAGTCATGCTTGACTATACACGCACAGAAAATCTGAATAGAATAGAATAGAATATTTTTTATTCATTATTACAAATTATTCTCATTACTTATTATTATTATTATTATTATTATTATTATTTATTGATCAGAGCAGCTTTAATTAATTTTCAAAAATGGAGTGGCATGGCACATACCTGATGGCAAAAAAAAAGGGTTCCTTGTGGGTTCTTTGCTTCTAAAGAGATTCTACTTAGAACCACAGAAAAGAGTTCCTTAAGGATTACTTGCTTTTAAAGGGGTTCCACTTGGAACCACAGAAAAAGGTACTTTGAGTGTTTTTTTTTTTGCTTGTAAAAGGTTTCAACACAGAACAATGGAAAAAAATTCCTCGGGAGTTCTTTGCTTGTAGATGGATCCACTGAGAACCACAGAAAAAAAGGTTCCTTGAGGGTTCTTTGCTTGAGGAGAGGTTTTACTTGGAACAACAAAAAAGCCTTCCTCCAGGGTTCTATGTTCTATTTCGAATTACACAAAAGTGTTCCTCAATGGTTCTTTGCTTGTAAAAGGATTCTACTTGGAATCACAGAAGAGGGTTCAGTGAGAGTTATTTGTTTGGAACTACCTGGAACAATGGAGAATGTTCCCTTGAGGGTTCTTTGCTTCTAAAGGGCTTCTATTCAGAACCATAGAAAAATGTTCCATGAGGCTTTTTGCTTGTGAAGGGATTCGACTTAGAACTATGGAAAAGGGTTCCTCAAGGGTTCTTTGCTTGCAAAGGGATTCTACTCTGAACTAAAGAAAAATGTTCCTTGAGGGCCATCTGCTTGGAAAAGAGTTCTACTTGGAACCACAGAAAAGAGATCCTTGATGGTTAATTGCTTGTAAAGGAATTCCACTTGGAGGGATGAGAAATGGGGTTCCCTGCGAGGTCTTTTCTTGTAAAGAGGTTTTACTTGGAACCTTGACTGAGGAGGAAACCAGTTGTTGTTTTAAGGTTTCCTCCAAAGAGACAACCTGAAATTTTTTTTAAAGGTGCTACTATGCTCTGTTTGTCATCAATCAGCATAATCAGGTCTCATGCAGCAAAACAGCTTTTAATTTTTTAATTAAAACATTCTTTGGCACTCATCAACTCACAACCAAAAAATCTACAATCTGCAATCGGCATCGGGATGAAAATCATACAATGTAAAGCTATCTTAAGTAGAAAAACAACTGAACAGAACAAACACTCTAGATTTGTCCTTCCAAATGCTTAGCACCCCCGTATCACCCTGTAACCTGATGCACTTTCCTCCAAGACTAAAGAAGACACTGTAATAGCAATCGACAGAGATTTTGAAGAGAGCCAGGAAGGGAGTGAGTCTGAGATTAGAGACAGAGCTGAAGCAAACTGAAGGGCGCCTACAGCAAAGACAGAACGACCCAGTTACTATACATGGCCAGCCCGAGAATGAACACAGGAAGGACAAGAGCGGTGGAAGATAAATGACAGAGAGAGGCAAAGAGGAAAAGCCCTTCTGAGACTAGCGCACTGTGCTAATTTAGCCACCCTCAGTGACTTCTTAGCCCACTGTCCGCTAGAAAGGAGGAGAAAAAGGTGGACTTCAAGTTCATCACAAAATGAATGTTGTAGGTTTAAATGCTTCACTCTTGTTGCAGATGACGCTGTAGCTCCAGCTGCTGCAGAACAGCTGGACATCTTCTACACTAATTAGGATGAGTGTGTGAATACTATTCAGTGTTTATTCATAGAAACGCTAGTTAAAGAGCTGATTAAAATCAGCTGCGTGTGTCATGTGGCGAAATCACAGCTGGCTGGAGATGATGAGAAAGACTGGTTTGGAGAAAATTTTGGTGAACAACTTGATGTCTGTCTAAAGACTAGTGACATAATTACATCATCAAAGGAAGAACACAAACAGGTAAAGACTTGAACACCCACACTCTTCAGTATCATATAGTCATGGGCTGCGTCCCAAATCGCCTACTACTATAGTAAATGGTAAGCTACATGTAGTCCATGGTATTTATCAAGCAACATTATCTATCTAGATTAGCCTTTAGCATCCACAATACTGATTGATTAGGAACAGTGGTGATCAGTGATAGGTTGTTGGGAGCAATGGTGATAAGTGAGTGGTGGATGAGAGCAATGGTGAGCAGTGATTGGTGATTGGGAATAATGGTGATCAGTAATTGGTTGTGGAAACAGTACTGGTTAGTTATTGGCTGTTTGGCATAATGGTTTCCAGTGGTTGGTTTTTGGGAACAGTGGTGGCCAGTGATTGGTTTTTGGGGTGGCCAGTGGTTAGTTTTTGGGTACAATGGTGATCACTGGTTGGTTTTTGGGAACAACGGTGGCCAGTGATTAGTTTTTGGGAACAATGGTGGCCAGCAGTTGGTTTTTGGTAGGAGTGGTGGCCAGTGATTGGTTTTTAGGGTGGCCATTGGTAGGTTTTTGGGAACAGTGATGGCCAGTGATTAGTTTTTGGTAAAAATGGTGGCCAGTGATTAGTTTTTGGGAACAATGGTGGCCAGTGATTGGTTTTTGGGGTGGCCAGTGGTTAGTTTTTGGGTACAATGGTGATCACTGGTTGGTTTTTGGGAACAACGGTGGCCAGTGATTAGTTTTTGGTAAAAATGGTGGCCAGTGATTAGTTTTTGGGAACAGTGGTTGCCAGTGGTTGGTTTTTAGGAACAATGGTGGCCAGTGGTTGGCCTTTGAGAACAATGGAGGCTAACTATTGTAAGTCACTCTGGATAAGAGCGTCTGCCAAATGTCATAAATGTAAATGTAATGACTTGTTTTTTGGGGTGGCCAGTGGTTGATTTTTGGAAACAATGGTGATCAGTGGTCTTTGGAAACATCGGCTTGTGCAAGTGAAACACTTTACACACTGATAGTGAGTAAACCTCACCTGCTCTTTTAACTCGAGAAACCAGCAGTTGTGATGCTGTCTCAAGTGCAGGACAGTCCCAAATATGAAAAGATCACTAGATTTGTCGCTAAAGTAACCTAAAAAGTAAAGTCAATAAAGTTGCCTAAAAAGGTGCCAATGTTGGCAACCCTGAAGCTTTCCTGTGGCTGCTACATACATAGACAATGGTATCACCATGTACTTAGGAAGTTACTATCAAAGTCTCCCTGGATTTATTATGTGTATGCTTTGATACACAATTTACAAGAATGCACTCACTACATGATTATTATGAAACATTTATTTTGTTTATTCTGTTTAGTTAGTATGATCCTGTAATCCAGAAACATGAACAAAACTTTGTCATGTAGCTGAATGCTGTAACGTTGCAGGGTGGATATGTTGGACTAGCGCAATCACTGTTTCCTCTAATGCAGTTTGCATTTTAGTATCACCGTAATGTCATTCAAAAAGATATTTCAAAGCATAAGAATGTCATTTGAAGCAAGTATGTGAAGATTTGAGCATTCAGGTATATTTAAGATAAATTTATATTATATGTTAGCTAGATTAGCATCCTAGCGCCAGTGCAAAAATAAATAAAGAGGCCAATATCAGACAACAAACGTCATGGCTGATCGGTTACATTTGGGTTGGACATTTTGTTCATTTATTATTCTTTATTTAAGAGTACATTTATATTTATCTTTAAAAAAGGAAGTAAACAAAAGGAAACCGTGTGACTAGTTTAGATAAAGGAGCTTAGCCCGACTAGTTATCATTAACATGAAGGAATCATCAGTCCACCATGGTCTTGTCCCAACCACACTCCCTATTCACATCTGAAAAACCAACTGAAATCTTTTAGGGGGGGTGAGTAAAAATAAAAAAACAAAATAATGTGGTTGCATGAGTGTGCACACCATCTTATAACTGGGGATGTGGCTGTGTTCAGAATTAAGCAATCACATTCAAACTCATGTTAAATAGGAGTCAGTACACACCTGCCATCATTTAAAGTGCCTCTGATTAACCCCAAATAAAGTTCAGCTGTTCTAGTAGACTTTTCCTGACATTTTCTTAGTCGCAGCTTACAGCAAAAGCCATGGTCCACAGAGAGCTTCCACAGCATCAGAGGGATCTGATTATTAAAAGGTATCAGTCAGGAGAAGGGTACAAAAGAATTTCCAAGGCATTAGATATACCATGGAACACAGTCAAGACCATCATCAAGTGGAGAAAATGTGGCGCAACAGCGACATTACCAAGAACTGGACGTTCCTCAAAAATTGATAAAAATACGAGAAGAAAACTGGTCAGGGAGGCTGCCAAGAGGCCTACAGCAACATTAAAGGAGCTGCAGGAATTTCTGGCAAGTACTGGCTGTGTAGTACATGTGGCAACAATCTCCTGTATTCTTCATATGTCTGGGCTGTGGGGTAGGGTGGCAAGACGGAAGCCTTTTCTTACAAATAAAAACATCCAAGCCTGGCTAAATTTTGCAAAAACACATTTGAAGTCTCCCAGAAGCATGTGGGAAAATGTGTTATGGTCTGATGAAACCAAGGTTGAAGTTTTTGGCCATAATTCCAAAAGGTTTGGCGCAAAAAGAACACTGCACATCACCAGAAGAACACCATACCCACAGTGAAGCATGGTGGTGGCAGCATCATGCTCTGGGGCTGTTTTTCTTCAGCTGGAACTGGGGCCTTAGTCAAAGTGGAGGAAATTATGAACAGTACCAAATACCAGTCAATACTGCCACAAAACCTTCAGGCTTCTGCTAGAAAGCTGAAGATGAAGAAGAACTTCATCTTTCAGCACGACAACGACCCAAAGCATACATCCAAATCAACAAAAGAATGGCTTCACCAGAAGAAGATTAAAGTTTTGGAATGGCCCAGCCAGATCCCAGACCTGAATCCGATTGAAAATCTGTGGGGTGATCTGAAGAGGGCCCTCGCAATCTGACAATCTGAATATTGCCAATTCAAGATGTGCCATGCTGATAGACTCATACCCAAAAAGACTGAGTGCTGTAATAAAATCAAAAGGTGCTTCAACAAAGTATTAGTTTAAGGGTGTGCACACTTATTCAAACACATTTTTTTTTTTTTTTTACTCACCCCCCCTAAAAGATTTTAGTTTGTTTTTCAATTGAGTTGTACAGGTTATAGGTCACATTAAAGGTGGGAAAATGATTTATCTTGGTCTCATTTTTTTTTTACATCACAGAAGCCTGGCATTTTAACAGGGGTGTGTAGACTTTTTATATCCACTGTATATACAGTTAGGTCCGGAAGTATTTGGACAATGACAGGGTTTTTGTGATTTTGCCTTTATACACCACCACAATGGATTTGAAATAAAACAATCAAGATGTGATCGAAATGTAGACTTTCAGCTTTATTTTAAGAGGTTCATCAAAAGTATGGCATTTACCATTTAGGAATTACAGCCATTTTCAACAAAGTACCTCCATTTTCAGGGGCTCAAAGGTATTTGGACAAAGTGTCATAATTGTAAATATAACCATAATTTTAATACTTGGATGAAATGACTGCCTGTCAATGACTGCCTGAAGCCTGGAGCCCATGTTCTCAAAACTCAAATTTTGAGTTTCCTCCCTGGAGATGCTTTGCCAGGCCTTCACTGCAGCCACCTTCAGTCGCTGCTTGTTTGTGGGTCTTTCTGCCTTCAGTCTTGTCTTCAGTAAGTGAAAAGCATGGTCTATTGGGTAGAGATCAGGCGACTGACTTGGCCATTGAAGAATATTCCATTTCTCTGCCTTCAAGTCTTGAGTTGCTTTCGCAGTATGTTTAGGGTCATTATCCACCTGCACTGTGAAGCAGCGTCCTGTCAGTTTTGTAGCATTTCGCTGAATGTGAGCAGAGAGTAAAGCCCTATACACCTCAGAATTCATCTTGCTACTTCTGTCAGCAGTCACATCATCAATAAACACCAGTGAGACCGTTCCATTGGCAGCCATACATGCCCATGCCATAACACTGCCTCCACCATATTTGACAAATGATGTGGTATAGTTTGGATCATGTCCCTTTCTTTTATCATACTTTTCTCTTCCCATCATTCTGGTACAAGTTATTCTTGGTTTCATCAGTCCAAAGAATCTTATTCCAGAACATGGGAGGCTTTTTTAGATGTTTTCTGGCAAAGTCTAATCTGGCTTTCCTGTTTTTGAATGTTACCAGTGGTTTGCACCTTGTTGTAAACCCTTTGTATTTACATTCATGAAGGCGTCTCTTGATCGTAGATTTCAACAATGATATGCCTACCTTCTCCAGAGTATTCTTGACTTCTGTTGATGTTGTGAAGGGGTTTTTCTTCACCAAGGAAAGGATTCTGCGATCATCTACTTTAGTTGTCTTCCATGGTCTTCCAGGCCTTTCGATGTTGTTGAGCTCATCAATGCTTTCTTTCTTTTTAAGAATGTACTCAGCTGTTGATTTAGCCACACCTAAGGTTTTTGCTATCTCTCTTATAGATTTATGTTGTTTTTTCAGCCTGATGGCCTCCTTCACCTGCATTGAGATCTCCTTGGACTTCATATTGGTAGCTCCAGTCGAACAGCTGCCAAATGCCAACTCAATACCTGATATCAACTCCAGACCTTTTATCTGGTTCATCTGTCTTGAAGTAACGAGGGAATGGACCGCACCTGGTCAATTAACTTCTTGTCAGTCAATTGTCCAAATACCTTTGAGCCCCTGAAAATGGAGGTACTTTGTTTAAAATGGCTGTAATTCCTAAATGGTAAATGCCATATTTTTGTGGAGCCTCTTAAAATAAAGCTGAAAGTCTACACTTCGATCACATCTTGATTGTTTTATTTCAAATCCATTGTGGTGGTGTGTAAAGGCAAAATCACAAAAACTCTGTCATTGTCCAAATACCTGACTGTATGTGTATATATATATATATATAGTGTTATGTTTTGCTAAGATTAGCTCAGCATTTTGACTTAGCATGTTTTCTTTCATTCTCAGTTAACAGGACATACAAGAGCAAGATCACAGCAACTCTACAGTACATGCTGCCTAAATTAATCTCCCTATTTAGGGCATGTAGCTATAAAAATGCAAAAATGTCCTGCAAGAGAGGAGCAGTGGGAATAAATGCGCTTTCTATTGGCCATGCTAAATATAGATGAGTCTGAGGGCCCTTATTAACCCGCTAAATGAGGCTAACTCACACACACTGCTCCTGAGATGTCGAACAGAAGTTAAGACAGGAAAATAAGAAAACCATGAGATCTTTCAAAGTCAATTTCGACTTTCCCTCAATGCAGGGGCACGGTGCCTTGCGGTTAGCAGGTTTGCCTGCACCTCAGGGTTGGGGGTTCGGCCTGTTTTCGTGAAGTTCTCCCCGTGCTCTGGGGGTTTCCTCCGGGTACTCCGGTTTCCTTCCCCAGACCAAAGATATGCGTTATAGGCTTATTGGCATTTCCAAATTGTCTGTAGTGTGTGAATGTGTGCGCGATTGTGCTCTGCGATGGGGTGGCACCCCGTCCAGGGTGTCCCCAGGCTTGTACCCTGAGTTCCCTAGGATAGGCTCCAGGCTCTCTGCGGCTATAAGTGGTATAGAAAATGGATGGATGGATGGATGGATGGATGGATGGATTTCCTCAGTGCTGATTGTTAGCCATATAGGCATAGTGGCTCTAGTGCAAAACTAAAAAGGCCAAGTTTACCCAACATTAAATTGGAATAAGGGGGAAATTGTATATATTTTGTAAGCAGCACCGTTCTTTTAGTTCTCAGGATGTTAAGCACCACAGAGCTAGCTGTTAGTGCACATCTGTTTTATTGCAAACTATTAATCAAACACTGCATGCATTTACCAAGCTGGGCTTTAAATCACAGCTGGCTCGGCGTGAGCGTGTTTGAAGTGCCGACAGCCACGTGTTTAGCCGCAGGTTTAGCACATTAGTTTGTATCAATGTGGTGTTCTGTTATTAATTACTTCGACTCAACCAGAAAAATGCCCAGCTGAATTCTTGTCTCAAAACGCAAGTCAGGGTGCTTTTGTACTTGGCATTTTTTTTTCCTCAACAAAAGCTTTTCAAATGCACCACTGCAGGGTTTTTTTAGTCACAGTAGTGGTTCCAAAATTGAAACTTTTCAGAAAAGTGCAGAGTGACTCAAGCATTTGTTTATTTATTTTTTACGTTGTTGCAAGTTGTGAGGCAAGCGAAAAAAACCCAAAAAACGTGGAGGACAAAGTACCGGTAAAAAAGGAGTCTTGTTATTGAGTGAATATAAGGAGATTTATGACCTGTTGAACTGAAAATATTCCATTACCAGTATTCCACCATTTGAAATGTAAATAAAAATAATGTAAAATTTTGGGACAGTGATTTTTTTAAATGTAATTATTATTTATCGATAATAATATCGATAAATAATAATTAAGCTAGAGAGCAAGCAAGGCTAGTTAGTTAGCTGATATTAGCTAGGACTGGTTGTCGTTGTTATGGTTACATGTCACATGCATGTCACGTGAATCCCGACAGCTCGACCCTGTCACTGTTTGTACTGTAACATTATTTCAACACATTTTTGCATTTAACACATCTGTGCTTGGTGTAGTCCTTTAGGAACACACGCAATTTACACTTTGTTTTCTTGAAAATATTAGGGAAGTTTTATAAACTTGTCAAAAACTTTTTTTTTTTTTTTATTAAAAATATATTTGAGATCAAATCATGAAAGTTTCCTGGAGCAATGTTTGAAAATGTAAACATTTGAATTCCAACTGCCAGCTGATGACGTCATAATGGTCGTTACAGAAGCTGACCAATCAGCAGCTCTGCTTAAACTCACACTCACTGGAATTACACACTCATTAGAAACCTAACACACTTATTATACGCTGCGCTCTACTAAAGTGTGTAACTCGGAATTGTAGCTGCTGACCTCAGACAAGTAATGCTCCCTTAACTTGGAATTCCTACTCGGAAAGTTGAGAAGGTGTCCTCGACAGCGAGTTCAGCATATCACACCAACAATACTTTACTACCTTAAATGAGTTTATAGTAGTATTTAATTTAGATAAATCGAAATAGACACATTAGTTAGTTAAATACAGTTTGTAAGTAAATACATAATAAAAATTCATGATCATTAATGCTAGCTGACTAGCTCATTGCTAACAAAATCCACATGTTCATGGAGACGGCCATGTTTTTTTTCGAATGCACTGATGATTACACACAGCCTGTGTCCAAAACCAAACCCTGAAACATCTTTTCTACAAACTGTGAAGTGTGTTATTGGTGCTGTCTATCCCCGAGGCAACACTGTTTGTGATATTAACCTACTGCAGTGTATTGCAGGATATCAGGAGTGTATTACCAAATATTGTAACGCATGCTTTCAGAAATTATTACAAGAAATTTCCCCAAGTAGTACATTATAAAGTGCGGTCTTTTCTTCTTTCTTTTTTTCAGCCCTCCATCAGAAAGTGTGCATTTAGTTTTTTATTGCTGTTTATAAATGCAGGCATCGGATAACTATTAAACCTAAACAATGACTTTGTCTCAACACCAAGAATATGACACGAATATCCTTCAATAATCAGAAGAAATGTTCAAAAAAGTACAAAAGCCTTGTATTGAATGAGCGACTTTTCACACACACTGCAGCTGTTAGTACACACTCAGGAACAGAACACTGTGTGTGTGTGAGCTTTGTGACGATCTCCTTCATCAGGTGCGGTTTGTCCTTGCAAGTGTACTGGGACTCCATGACCTTAGGCTCAAACACACACACACACACACACACACACACACACACACACACACACACACACACACACACAGCTAATTGTTTTAAAAATCAATATACCATGGCACACCTGGGCAACAACAAAAATACTGTCAGTCACACGTTCCAATATTTTTGATCACGTGAAAAGTGTGTGGGTTCAAACAAAATGCATTAAGTTGTTCAACACATCTAGATATTAATATCAGGAAATGAAAGCTGAAATTCTGATCTATCTATCTCATATTCATCTTTTGATCTTAAACCCAAATGTCTTCAGTGTATACCAAAAAAAAAAAAAAAAAGAATTGGGCTTATATATACACACCTACACACACAACACATGCTGCTTCTAAATACATTAACTTAAAACATGCATGTAAATCAGTTGCAAATTTAAAATTTAAAAGTCCGTCTAGAGGTGGGTTCATATATTCCACTCCAGTCCGCTCCTGCAGTTATCTTTTTTGTTTGGACCTGCTTGAGATATTTTCTAATATTTTCTGTTTCCCAAAATAGCAACCAATTAGTAATTTAAACCACAGCACCACTGACCAGGACAAAGGACTTACTAAGGATGAATGAAGGTATGAATGAATGCGGTAAACGAGTTATGCAGCACTTTGCTAACACCCAGTACACTCCCGTATTAATGAACCTGACCTTTTTCATATCTGACCACCAGCTCCCGCTCACATGAATGTAAAAACCACCTGCTCCTGTGATTTTGTTTTGTTGGGTCGAGTTAATAGCCACCCACATGTGTTTTCAAACATGACCTCGGATGACCCCATGAACCCAACCATGAGTTTAGGAACTCTTTACAAGTTCTCCTAATGGATCATATTAACAAAGATTCACACTGCGTTTGTGGCTAAATATCCAACACCAAGCCTTCAGCCTTTGACTAAGCTAATGATAGCAAGCAATTAGTGCTTGTTATTTTTCATTTTTTAGATAATAATCCTATTAATGTAATGGGAATTCAGTCATAATCAGTAGACTACACCGAATTTGAAGTGAATTGAGAAAAGACGTTAAAAAAAAAGGGAAAAATGACTGAGCGGGAGCTGTAATGATGATGATAATTGGATTTGTGTATACGATTGTGCAGGAAAGACTGATGCTGTTCGTGAGCAGCTGTTTCCTTTATTGATCTGATTAGCATCAATAGTGTTATTGTCCTCTGTAGCAGGCTGTGGCTCATTTTAAAGGGAGCTTTTAAATTGTTTTATTTTTATTTTAATAGGAAAGAATTAGGCAACAAAGGAAAATCCTGAAAACCCAAAAACCTAACTGCAATGTAAACCCTAGACTCCTTCAATTCCTTAAACTCTATTTCTTAAACACTCAAACTGAATCTAATCGCTATCCCCAAACTATAACCCGAACACTAAACCCAAAACATTACCATAACATTAAACTTTACATATGATATGATTCATTTGAATTTTTATAAAGGTATTTTATGGCAAGATTGGTTGACAGTAGATCTTGCCCTAAATGATTAAATAAGATATTTGTGCCATCACCGCTCCTACTGATGTCTGACATCCACCCAAAATGCATGAATGCCTCACATTTATCAATTTAAATATACAGATCAGGCAGTGCAGTGAACTTATTAAATCCTGCTAATAGAGATGCACACCATGAACTCAAATATAAAGTGATTCTAAATTGAATTTTATAATTTAGCGTCTAGATCATTATGAGACCCTGTTTTATAGCAGAACATTTCACAACATTCACACCTGTTTTCAGTTTTATTCCATGGTCAAAGCCCTTGTAATTTTATCACATGTATGGTTTAATATACAGATGTACACAAGGTACAGTGGTGTGAGGATCGTGTGGCCTCTGTTTGTTAGTCCCATTTAAGTAGGTGTGGCCTTTGTGTCTATCAGTCCCAGTGAAGGAGGCGTGGCTTCTGTACCTGTCAGTCCAAATGAAGGAGCTGTGGCCTCTGTATGTGTCAGTCCAAGTGAAGGAAGTGTGGCCTCTGTGCCTGTTAGTCTCAGAGAAGTAGGTGTGGCCTTTGTGTCTATCAGTCCAAGTGACGGAGGAGTGGCTTCTGTGTCTGTCAGTTCCAGTAAAGGAAGCATGTCCTCTATGTGTATTAGTCCCAGTGAAGGAGGCATGGCCTTTTTGTTTGTCAATACCAGTGAAGGAGGTGTGGCTTATGTGTGTGTCAGTCACAGTGAAGGAGGTGTGGCATCTCTGTGTGTTAGTCCCAGTGAAGGAGGCATGGCCTTTTTGTTTGTCAATACCAGTGAAGGAAGTGTGTCCTCTGTGTCTATCAGTCCCAGTGAAGACGGAGTGTCCTCTGTGTCTATCAGTCCCAGTGAAGAAGGTGTGGCCTCTATCAGTCCCAGTGAAGAAGGCATGGCCTCTGTGTCTATCAGTCCCAGTGAAGAAGGCGTGGCCTCTGTGTCTATTAGTCCCAGTGAAGAAGGCGTGGCCTCTGTGTCTATCAGTCCCAGTGAAGAAGGAGTGTCCTCTGTGTCTATCAGTCCCAGTGAAGATGGAGTGTCCTCTGTGTCTATCAGTCCCAGTGAAGAAGGCGTGGCCTCTGTGTCTATCAGTCCCAGTGAAGAAGGAGTGTCCTCTGTGTCTAGCAGTCCCAGTGAAGAAGGAGTGTCCTCTGTGTCTATCAGTCCCAGTGAAGAAGGCGTGGCCTCTGTGTCTATTAGTCCCAGTGAAGAAGGCGTGGCCTCTGTGTCTATTAGTCCCAGTGAAGAAGGCGTGGCCTCTGTGTCTATTAGTCCCAGTGAAGAAGGCGTGGCCTCTGTGTCTATTAGTCCCAGTGAAGAAGGCGTGGCCTCTGTGTCTATTAGTCCCAGTGAAGAAGGAGTGGCCTCTGTGTGTCAGTCTCAGTAATGGTGGCATGGCCTCCGTGTTAGTCCCATTGAAGGAGGCATGGCCTCAGTGCCGTGCCACTTTTCTCAGAAGATCATGTAATTGTGTTAGGGAATAGATTTTAAAAGTAAAGTTTAGGGTTTTTTATGGTTTTGGATGTTAGTTTAGGAAGTTTAGAGTTTAAGGTTTGGGACTAGGGAGTAGAGTTTGGGGTAACATCTAAGGTTTAAGGTTAGGGATTTTGAGTTTAAGAATTTAGGGAATGGAATTTAGGTTTAAGTTTTAGGCTTGGGCAATTTAGTGTGTGTGTGTGTTTATGTGTGTGTGGTGTGTTTGTGTGTGTGTGTGTGTGTGTGTGGGGGGGGGGGGGGTTAGATATAGAGTTTAGGGGTAAGGTTTGAGATTTGGGCTTTTGAGTTGAGAATAATTAATCACTTTTAATTTGATTGGTTACAAGTCAGTGTGACATATTTTAATGAATATTGTTCTTGAATGCTTGCTTTTTTTAAAGGCTTCCATGCGACATTTCTCATAAATAACACTGGCCACTGTTGTTTCTCTCTAATTGGTTATGAAGCTGAGCGGCATAATCTGCACCCAGCCTTTACACAACATTAGTGAAAGATTATCCCACTGGTTTGGTTATGTAAATGGGCTGGTGTCTTCTGCTCCTCAGACTGAGTGTGTGTACTGAGTGTGTGTCTCTCGCAGCTGACTGTCCACCTCCTTCACTTCTACATCTGAGTCCTGCGTAATGTTTTTAACTCATTAAAGCCTTGGCTGATTAAGACATCTTATATCAATTAATTGTGTAATAATAATAATAATAATAATAACAATAATAATAATAATAATAATAATAACAATTATTATTATTATTATTATTATTATTATTATTATTATTATTATTATTATTCAGAAAAAGCAGTTTTCAGATAATTTCAAGTCCATTTCAGCACGATGGACAGCTACATTTTACACACACAAACACACACACCACACGCCTTCACACACACACGCACGCACGCACACACACCATACGCCTTATACACCTCACGCAACACCTCTCCAGACACATCTCATACACATCACTTAAGACACTTCCTTTCTTTAGTTCATTATTCCTTTTCCTCTCCCTCCCTCCTTCACATACACACGCACACTCACACACACACATACACACCCAGATCACCAGACTCACATTGCCTGTATTCATGCAACACAATCCTATAGCTATGTTGATTTATTCATCTCAAAAATTATACATTTTTACCTTATGGACCGAGTGTTCTACTAATCATCCAGAAAAGTATAAATAAGAACAAGAATATGAACAAAATAGAAATGTGATCAAATTCCTACCTTTTGAGGAGGGAACCGATAGGAAAGTTAAATACTGTGCTCCTGAAGGCAACTTGATCACATTTAAAATTACTGCTGATCTAGAAGGAATGTACTGGTCTGATAGATATATAGATACTGATAAATCAGATCTGACCTACTCTCATTAATAATGTGGCATGACACAGACACTTGTGCATGAACCCAGGATGCAAATACTTTGCATAACCTGGCAACAGAAGCTTCCAAGTGTCAGCTCGTTTACTAGGACATTGATTTGTTATTATGGTATTATAGTGAAAATAGAGAAAGTGGAATTGGTATGTTCCAATCACCGAACAGACTCGGACGCCATAATGTTGGTGGCATTCAGGCAAGGGAACTCAATCACGGAGATGTGAACAAGGCGGAGTGAACGAGCAGCCTTTAAACACAGGGAAAGTCAGTATTAAAATGTGACATCACTGGAGTTGTTCACAATATTTCCAGGTCAAATGAAACAAAATGAATCAATGAACTGGCAAATCAATTAATTGAATCTATAGTCTGGGCTAGAAGGAATTCAGCCTCAGCTTCACTTCTTCATATCTTTTTGCATAGTTTTCTTACAACCATTTGTGATTGTGTTTGCACGTGGTTCCACAAACTTCAAAAATGTCATAAGACATGTTTAACAGCAAAATATTTAATTTATTGATATAATCATATTGGTGTGCTTGTCTTTAAAAGACAGGGGGGGCTTAGCCCTGTTAGCAAATAAGTAATGGAGTGATAGCCAAAAGGATTCAACCTAGTGGAAGGGGACAAGGGAACAAGGGGACAAGGGGCAGTGGACAAGCAGCCTTAATGTGCAGGGAGTGTCAGTATTAAAGCATGAATGTGACCACAGGGGTAGGACTCAAAACTGTAGTGTATTATTATGTGCAATATTTCTGACTGTCCCTCTGAGTGGTGAATCAAATGCAACAAGAGGAATCAAATCAGTGAAAACTCAGTTCGACTCAACAGGTTTCCGACAGAATCGACTCAGTGAAGTGAGTCAGGGCAGTAAAGCGATTCATAACAGACCACCAAGGCACGGAGACGAAGCCTTTTGACGTCTGTCTGCTTTCGGATTGGACGGAACATGGGCTCGTGAGGAGCGAAAGGGTGGATGGAGGCGAGTCTAATATGATATAAAGGCACAGAGAGAGAGAAAAAAAAGCGTGAAGGAAAGGGAGAAAGAAGGAAGGAGACAGAGGGGAGTGAACGAGCGTGAGAGAGAGAGAGAGGGAGAGAAAGGGAGAACGAGTCTCGTCTCGTCTCCTCTCCTCTCCTCTCCTCATCTCATCCCGCGCGCGCGCGTGCATGTGTATGGATGACCACCTGAGTCTCCTCCGCTCTCCTCCGCCTTCCTCCTCCAAACACCGGGGCGACGGCACCCAGGTGAACCGCGGCTACACTGACACGGAGCGCGAGGACACCATGACGGTGGTGGCGTGCGGCGAGAGCAACGTGGAGGAGCCCGCGCTCGAGCGCTACGAGCCCCAGCACGAGTGCTGCGAGCGGGTGGTGATCAACATCTCCGGTCTGCGCTTCGAGACGCAGCTCAAGACGCTCTCGCAGTTTCCGCAAACTTTACTCGGCGACCCGAAAAAGCGGATGCGCTACTTCGATCCGCTCAGGAACGAGTACTTTTTCGACCGCAACCGACCGAGTTTTGACGCCATCCTGTATTACTATCAATCCGGCGGGCGCATCCGGAGACCCGTGAACGTTCCCATCGACATTTTCTCCGAGGAGATCCGCTTCTACGAGCTCGGCGAAGAGGCCATGGAGAAATTCCGGGAGGATGAAGGATTTATTAAAGAAGAAGAGCGTCCTTTACCGACGCGCGAGTTTCAGAGGCAGGTGTGGCTCTTGTTTGAATATCCTGAAAGTTCAGGTCCGGCGCGCGCCATTGCCATCGTCTCGGTGCTTGTCATTCTGATCTCCATCGTCATCTTCTGCTTGGAGACGCTCCCCGAGTTCAGAGAGGATGATGACCGAGAGCCAGCTGTCACCACCACCACGCTGAACTCCACCACCACGGCTCTTCCGAGCCCGTTCTCGGACCCTTTCTTCGTCGTGGAGACGCTTTGCATCATCTGGTTCTCGTTTGAGCTCCTGGTGAGATTCTTTGCGTGCCCGAGCAAGGCTACGTTCTCCAAGAACATCATGAACATCATTGACATCGTGGCCATCATTCCGTACTTCATAACGTTAGGGACGGAACTCGCCGAGCGCCAGGGGAACGGTCAGCAGGCCATGAGTTTGGCCATTCTCCGAGTGATCAGACTGGTGCGCGTCTTCAGGATCTTCAAACTCTCACGCCACTCCAAGGGTCTTCAGATTCTGGGTCAGACGCTCAAGGCCAGCATGCGGGAACTGGGCTTGCTCATCTTCTTTCTCTTCATCGGAGTCATCTTGTTCTCCAGTGCCGTCTATTTCGCCGAAGCAGACGACCCAGACTCGGGCTTCAACAGCATCCCGGATGCCTTCTGGTGGGCCGTGGTGACCATGACCACGGTGGGATACGGAGACATGCACCCTGTGACAATCGGGGGCAAAATCGTCGGGTCGTTGTGTGCCATCGCAGGCGTCTTGACCATCGCTCTTCCTGTCCCGGTCATCGTTTCAAACTTCAACTACTTCTACCACCGGGAGACAGAAGGAGAGGAGCAGGCACAGTACCTACACGTCGCAAGCTGCCAGCCACTCTCGTCCTCGTCCGAGGAGCTGAAGAAGACGCGCTGCTCGTCCTCATCCTCGCTCAGCCGATCCGAGTACATGGTGATCGAAGAAGGAGCCTTCACCCAGCCCAACTTCCCGTCTCAGAACAACCAGAACTGCGTCCATATCAAAAAGATCTTTACAGACGTTTAAGACTTATTTTAATAACAATTCAACAGACTGTAATAACAATAATCATCCTCCTCGAGTCGTGTGTGAAGGTTAGGCATGACTGTGACCTCCATTTTACGCTTGACAGGTGAGGAGAGACGTCAAAGCCCCCATGTGTCCATCTGCTCATCCATCTTACTGTGTGCTCCCAGTGTTAACTTGTTAGGAGGCGCTAAAAGGACAAATGCTAATTACCTTCACTTAATGATTAGTATTAAGCAGAAGTGATGTAAGCTAGTGTACTTGCAGTTTTAATCAGTTTCTCTGCATAAACACTCCACAGACAGAGAGAGATAGACAGAGAGAGACAGACAGAGAGAGGGAGGGATGGATAGACACTCAGTCTGGAGTTTATAATCGTAATCCTAAAGTCTCATTATAATAATGGACTCGAATAATTTGGGTTATTTTCCTGTCTTGTGTGTCGTCAGTATTTCATATCAGTGTAATAATGAACACTGTTATGCATGTGTGTGCGTGATTGACACCACGCACGCACACACACACGCACACACACGCACACACACGCACACACACACATGCACACGCCAAAACATTTTGAGTGCCAAAGGACAAGGGAAAGGTATAAAGTATAGAGAGGGATGGATAGAGACAGCATCCAGCTCGTTCCTAGAATGATGAGGTCTCCATAGTGACGCCGGTTTCCCCGGTAACCCGCTGCTGTTGCCATGGCATCCTGATCGGTTTCAAGGGCGAGTCTCCAGATGGCTGTGCCATGAATGAATAAACGAGCCAGGATGCACAATGGAGTAAACAAACATGCAACAGGCGTCCACACACTCCGAGATGAAGTGCAGTAAACGAGGACGTCTTACGGAGGAGGAATGTTTCTAGTGTGCTAAAGAGGAGACACTTCATCGCATGAAGGCAGAGCGGAGTTATGAATGAATGCTGACACACTCTTCCCGCCCCATGGAGTGTGAACGCACAGGTGGGTGGATGAGGGTTACTCAGCTTGTGCTCATTTTGTCAAATGACACATGTCCCTGTCTCAGTGTGGGCAGAGCTCCAGTTAAATTTCATCATCCAATCACTGCCTTGACTCACTTCTTAGTATAATAATACTGGTTTTATATACAGAGCAAAAACTTTCCCTAACATTAGTCACATACTATTATTATTAAAAAAGTTATTATTAAAGTTACCATTCTAGTAGTAGCTGTGGAATTTGCATAGTGAGCTAAGTTCACCAGCAAGCTATCAGTTGAACAACTCAGTTAAGCGCTACGCATAGCAAAGGGAATAAAAATGTATTTATTTATTTCTTTATTTATTGATTGATTGTATGTTTGTTTGCTAACATTTATGCTTGCTTTTTAAAGTGCATTATTTATTTTAAGTTGAATTAAATTAGTATTATTTTGGAATGATCTGTCATGACCTCTCCTCTTCAAAAGACTACTGAGACTTAACATTAGTAGATGCTTCACAACAACCTGTAAAAAAGGAGAATAAAAACCTAAGCAATGCAACAGATGTAATCCAGTATAAGACAAACACGAATAGAGTAATATAAATACAAAGACAGATAATGAGAACGCTTAGTCAAGCTTGTGATTGGCTGATCATATTTAACTTAAAGCCCTTTTTTTTAGCCCAGGAATGCCCATCCTTCTGCTGTCTGAAGTTAGATTTTTTACATTTTAATTTTGCACTGGGGCTATGAGCCTAATACACTATATGGCCAAACGTATGTGGACACCTGACCATCACAGCCGTATGTGGGTCTTCTTCAAACTGTTGCCACAAAGCTGGAAGGACATAATTGTATTGGAAGACTTTGTATGCTGTAGCTTTACGATTTCCCTTCACTGGAACTAAGGAGCCCAAACATGTTCCAGCATAAACCCCTACTCCAGCACAAATCCCCACGGCCACGCTCGCTCCAGATTTTAGTGGAAAATCTTTTCAGAAGACTGGAGGTTAATATAACAGGAAAGGGGGATTAAGTCCGGAATGGGACGTTCAACAAACACGTATGAATGTGATGGTCAGGTGTCCACAAACCTTTGACCATATAGTGCCATATAGTATCATGAAAACATCTCCAAGTACCTTGATGTGTTTTTATATGCTGCATGAAAGCTATTACATAAGGTGCGTGTCTCTGAAGGTCATGCTGTATGGTTTAGAGACAGTGGCACTGAGGAAGAGACAGGAGTCAGAGCTAGAGGTAGCAGAGCTGAAGATGTTGAGGTTCTCTTTGGGAGTGACGAGGTTGGACAGGATTAGGAAAGAGTACATCAGAGGGACAGCTCATGTTGGACGTTTGGGGGACAAAGTCAGGGAGGCCAGATTAAGATGGTTTGGACATGTTCAGAGGAGGGAGAGGGAGTATATTGGTAGGAGAATGTTGGACATGGAGCTGCCAGGCAGGAGGTGAAGAGGAAGGCCAAAGAGGAGGTATATGGAGGTAATAAATGAGGATATGAAGC
>CM040990.1:3548823-3563959 GCA_022985145.1 Pangasius djambal | reverse complement strand
GTGCTAATGTGTTAATGCAGGTGTATTAGTGCGTGTTGGTGTAAGTGCGTTAGTGCAGGGGTGCTAATGTGTTAATGCAGGTGTATTAGTGCGTGTTGGTGTAAGTGCGTTAGTGCAGGGGTGCTAATGTGTTAATGCAGGTGTATTAGTGCGTGTTGGTGTAAGTGCGTTAGTGCAGGGGTGCTAATGTGTTAATGCACGGGCTCTTGCTGTGGTTCTTTATGCAGGTGAGAGCACAGGAATCGCGCTCAGGTCCAGCAGCGTCTGAGTGAGGTGCTGTCAGGCTGCTTCAGAGTGAACTGTACTGCACTTCCACTACAGTGAGAAAGTGAATCGACTCTGAATCAGTTCAACTGCACGAAGCGAATCAAACGTACTGTCTTTTAATACACTGATAATTGTGAATGTGCCTTCAGTGTGTATTAGTCCAGGGTGTTAGTGTGCGTTAGTGCTCCTGCTCTGTCACGCACGTGCAAACCCGATGATGAACTCTTGAGTTGAATCAGTTGTGTTAGTGCTTTTATGAGGATTCAGTGTGATCCAGAGATTATCATCCAAAATGCCTTTCATCTGATACTTTCAGGACGTTGTTTGTTTGGTCACTAAATCAGCGGCCTGTGAAACCAGGATCATGACAATAAGACAATAATGGAGCGTAAAACCTGCCATTAGTGTGTATTACACGTACACACCTCATTAACCTTCTCACGAACTGATCATGTGTATCATATACGTTACAGTGTGTTAGAGTGTGTTAATGTGTTAGACGAGCTGAAGCAGGTGTTCGGAATCAGCGGTAAGTGTTGCGTGTGGCTAAATTAACACATGCTGTGTTTAAGTGTTGAACTGAACACCAACAGCAACATGGATCACAGTCCAGCAGGATAAAAACAAAGCCACGTTTATATTGTTTATTATGTAAAGAAAATCACACAACGGCTTTACATCGTTAAACTACGGGCTGCGTCCCGAATTGCGTGGACATTAAACCATGTGCTACATCCCAGACCACAGTGCAAGCTAATATGGATCGTATATCAGGATCTGAGTCATCCAGATCATTATAAACCTCTCGAAGTATTGAGTCTAATCAGGTTTTTCACGTTTGACATGATTTTTTTTTTGTTGTTGTAAATGAAGGAAAGAAGTTGTGACTACCAGGTTGTGATTTGTTAGCATGATTTTTACATGGATGAAGGAAAACTACGTCGCTGTAATGTAAAACTGTCAGATTTATCCAACTGGCTGGTTTTTTCATTTGCTGTACGAATTCCAGATATTAAAATTCATCCTGAAAGTGAGTGAGTGAGTGAGAGAGAGAGAAAAGTAATAACTGGGCATTAAAGGTAAAAGCGCTCATCAATGAGTCTTTACTTAGAGATCCAAGAGGTTGTGATTTTCGCTTAAACTCTATTTAACGTACGTGATTGCGCCACAAAACTATACCGAATAGTTTTTAGGTTAAAAATGAAAAGAATAAGACTAAGACTCATCCCCAAGTTCCTGGTATGACTTAACCCACAGCTACATGTTCAGGATTGTCCTATGTCATCACACTCAAAAAGTAGTACAACCAAATTATTTAAAGGTATGTCATGCCTTGCAGCTGGAACGACTGTCAGGCATGCTCTTATAGAAACCTAATCAACAGCTCTGTGGTATTTCATTTCCCAGATACTTTCCGCCACTGCATTGCCTTTGGTGTTTATTTAGGGGTTTTAAATTCTTCACATCTTTCTAAAAGTAGCTGTAATCGAGCCGTCATCATCAATACCCAGTCACCGACTGGCTGAACCTCAGATGAGTGCGGAAACAAATTCAAGATTAAAACAAGATTCTGGACGTGTGGAATGGACATTTTTAAAAAACTGGAATATAAATATAATCATGAAGCTCAGTGTGATGTAAATATCAGGTGATTATTACACGTCGGTATGTGCTGGATGACTGGGCGAGCTCACCTTTAGTCGACCGCGGTCTGGCTGGAACAGCTCTATTTATTCCTCCTCAGCTCACCTTGGTCTGACTTTGCTGTGAGACTGACTGTCACGACCCGATCTGTGGCGCCACCGCGTGGCTGCACCTGACAAAACCAGACTCTCAAGTTCCCTTTATTGCTACTTCATTAGATTACAAAAGAGGAAAAGCCTAAATATCACAAATCATGTTAAAATCAGTGCAAAAAAAATATGACCGAACACGATAGGGTAATCAGTGTGTGAACAGGTGACTTTGATAGATTTTGGTCTCTTATGAGGAGTTATCACACAGCTAAACACAGTCCGTCTGTGTTAAATAATCTAATCTGTCTCATGAATAGCAAAAAACCATCAATAATTATTACCGTATGAATGTTTTAACTTTTTGAAGAGTGTTAATGGAAGTATTTGGCGTGTTAATTTAAATGTTTATAGAGGTAGTACACTGTACCCAGTGACAAAGTGTAAGGCCATTCGTTATTTTTGATTAATATGTTTATTTTTATCACACACGGCTGGCTTCGTTGTTTAATATTTAATATGGTACCACCTAACTTTGTGCTCTTTATGCTCTTTGGAGGTTTTTTTTTTAAAGAGAATACACAGCAATATGATCATGTTACAAGTCCCAGAGGAAAAAATGTGAAAAACCCGTGGCATGTTATTGTGAAATCGAGGCCATGTTGTGTTGACTATTACAAGCCATTTGTGCAAGACTGATACATCTTTGGACTCTTAATGGCATATCAAGTAACATACTCATACTATTTACTCTGATACACACACACATCATACACACTCCTTAAAATACTCCTCCCAGGAGGCACGGGGGCACTTTCAGAAGCCTGTTCATCTCTGTGCTGCATCACTTACTCACTATTTGACCTACTGATCTTTCGTTAATGCATTAAAACCTCCAGTTTGTTTATTCAGCCCGATGAAATCAGTTTGACTCACAGGACCTCTTTCTAATAGTGTTTCTAATGCACCCTTGATGAGTGTCCCATGTCTATTACCCCTTGGTTGATTGTACTTGGATGTACTTGGCAAAACATGACCTCAGTTGACTGTTTTAGTGTTTATAAGGCACATGTTTGTAAAAATGTACAACTCTGTGCATTGATGGCAAATATTGGCACTGTTAAATGTTGAAACTAAATTTTGGCACTGTTGTTGGTAAATGTTGGCACTGTAGTTGGTAAATGTGGGACTGCTTTTAGTAGATGTTTGCACTGTTGTTGGTAAATGTTGGCACTGTCGCTTCAAATGTTGGCACTGTTAAATGTTGGAATTAAAGTATGGCACTGTTGTTGGTAAATGTTGGAATTGCTCTTAGTAAATGTTGGCACTGCTGGGGAATGTTGGCAGTGTTGTTATATATTGTAGCTGTTAATAAATGTTGGCATTGTTGTTGGCAAATGTAGGCACTGCTGTTAGTAAATGCTGGCACTGTTGTTGATAGATGTTGGTAATGTTGGTAAATGTTGGCACTGTTGTTGATAGATGTTGGTACAGTTGTTGGTAAGTGTTGGCACTGTTGTTGATAGATGTTGGTACTGTTGTTGTTAGATGTTGGCACTGTTGCTGATTGATGTTGGTACTGTTGCTGATAGATGTTGGCACAGTTGTTGGTAAGTGTTGGCACTGTTGTTGATAAATGTTGGTACAGTTGTTCCTAAATGTTGGTACTGCTGTTGATAAGTTTTGTTAGTGTTATTGGTAAATGTTGGCACTGTTGTTGGTAAATGATAGCACTGCTATTGGTAAATGTTGGTACTGTTGGTGGTAGATTTTGGTACTGTTGTTAGTAAATGTTGGTACCATTGTTAGTAATATTATATGACCACCATCTATTAGCAACATATACGTTACAACACTGTGAAATTCTTTTCTTTGCATATTCCAGCTTGTTAGGAAGATGGGGTCAGAGCACAGGGTCAGCCATTATACATCGTGCCTGGAGCACAGAGGGTTAAGGGCCTTGCTCCAGGGCCCAACAGTGGCACCTTGGCGGTGATGAGGCTTGAACCCCAACATTCTGACCAGTAACCCAGGTTAAAGCAGCTTTAACCATTGAGGCACCACTACCAGTGTTGACCTTTGTTGCCATTTTTGGCACTTTTGGTAAATGTTGGTACAGTTCTTGTTATTTTTGGATTTATTATTGCCACTGTTGTTAGCAATTATGTTGGAATTATGTTGGCACTCATGACTAATTTTTTAATATGTTTTGCAATTATGAGCACTGTCGTTGGCAAAATCCTTACACGATTGGCACTGTTATATTCATGTTTTTGACACAGGATTCTCTGGCACTCTTCTATTACGCAATCTTTTTGGCAACTTTTTATGCTTTGCAGCAGCTTGCTTCAGTTTCAAATATGTGTAATCATCTCTAAGATGTGCATATGTTTCTCTGGGTAAAGGGAAAATGATGACATACGATCAGCTCATGCTGCTAATCAATCATTTTAGACATTTCATGCCTAATTAGTGCTAATTAAGCATGACATACCATCTGCTTTTGAAGTGCTATGACAATGTTATGCATTATTACGGCCTTCGTCTTTATTAGGTGCACTTTGTGTCTGTGTGTCTGTGTGTATTTGTGTGTGCGCTTTTATCTCTTGGTAGGGCTTGCATTCACTTGGGCTTTGGAATAAATGCTACATAAGTTAACTTTATTATTATTATTATTATTATTATTATTATTGTTATTATTATTAGTGAAACCTGTTTGTATTTTACTTACAGTGCTAAGGAACAGCCAGGAAAGGGAAGAAGACTTCAGCTCATCTTCATTTGCCAAATGTCGGGATTCATGGACCGTTCCCTTGATCTTTCAGCCCCACTGGAGGAGGTGCCTTCAAATCTGCCCTAGGCTCTGGACTTTTTCTTCAGACTGTTGCCCTTGACCTTTGTTTCAGACTTTTGGCCTAGCCTTTTACCATAATCTTTTGCTCTAGGTTGCTTAGTAATAGACTTTTTGCCCCTGGACCTTTGCTCTAGACTTTTGCCATAGACCTTTACATAGCCTCTTGCCCTGGACTTTTGCCCGTCGGTATTTGCCCTAGATTTTACACTATGCTTTTGGCCAAGCCTAATCCATATAGTTTAACCCTGGACTTTTGCCTTACACTTTTGTTCTAGACCTTTACCCCTGATGTTTGCTCTAGCCCTTTGCGCTGGACTTGTGCCCTAGGCTTTTGCCCCAGGGCATTTATCCTAGATTTTTTTGCACTAGCCCTAGCCATTGTTTTGTGCCATAGCTGTTGTCGCAGCTTGTGCCCTACAGCTTTGCCCTGGACTTCTTCCTTTAGACATTTAGCCTGGCCCTTTGCCCTTGGACGTTTTCTTCAGACTTTTGCCCTAGATGCTGATCCCAGACTTTGGTCCTTGGGTGCTTGCTGTAGCCTTTTGCCCTAGACTTCTGCCCCCAGATCTTTACCCTTACTTCACCACTTGCCTTGCTTCATCCTGTCATTCCCCTCTCTCTTTCATTCTCTCATTTTCAGACTGTTACTTTAGGTGTGTGTGTGTGTGTGTGTGTGGGTGGGTGTGTGTTGCTCCTGCTGCCCGGCTGCTATAAGTGTAAAGCCTCACTAAAGTGCCCCTTCTTGCCCTCTTCCCACTATGTGTGCTGCGGGAGGAGGGTGAATTCTAGTTATGCTAATTCCATCCCTTCTCATGTGCGGTCAGGATGTGATGTCGTCATTGACGTGGCTGTATAAAATGGATAGATGTAAACACAGCTGGTTTCTGTGTGTGTTTGAGTCTGTATGGATGGACCGAGAACTGTTGCATATATTCCATCATTTATCAAACACTAATACAAACGAATACATTTGTCGAACAAGACAGATAGGAGAACTCCAGTACAGTGTTGTAGGAGTAGCAGAAAGCAGTAGGGATGATAAAGTGAAAAGTCATACCTAATGGACATCTAATGGCACCCTGACATCAGTGGATAGCGCTATTAAAGGATAGTGCTGTTGGGTGGCGTGTCTACATTTAGCAAAGAATCCATCCTCATTCAAAAAGATCTAGCGTTGTCAAGCTAAATATGTGAATTGATTACCACAGTTTATTGGATGTAGGTATATTTTCTGACAAGTCCTGATTCTTCCCTTTCTTTTTCACTTCTTTAGCTTGACATAATGCTATGCAGTTCATACTAGATTTAATTACACAGTAGAATAGTTTACTCAACTAACGTAAGCTGAGCCAGCTAACTACCAACACAGCACTGAGAAAAAGCTGGGCCAGCTAACCAATTAGCTTAGGTAACATGAAGCTATCTGGCATTATATAGCTAGCCAAACAAACTAGCATCAAATCTGTGATTAGCTGATCAAATGTAACTTAAGCTTCACCATTGATGCACCACAGACGCTAGTCAGTTGGTAAATTCAGAACATGCTTGTTGTCTGGCGTGTGTAAATTAGTTTTATGCTGTTTCTATTAGCAAACTATCCAATTTCGGTTATTAGCGGCCAGCGACCAGTTATTAGCTGACAGGAAACAATGTGTGTTTGTCTGAATGTGAATCTCATGATTGTAAAATAGTTTGTAAATAATTTTATAGTAACCGAATGTTTAATATCAGATTCACTATGATTCTCAAAACAGGAGTTTTGCGGATCTATGTCAGTGTTAAATTCTTGAATAACAAGAAACAAGCTGAGGAAGATGATGTATTAGTGTTTGATACCTGGTGAAATAAAAATATCAACGCCATACTGTATGATCCAAATATGATGTACATAAAGATACACGATGCAAATAACAACCGGACGTTTTTCAAATGTATGATAAATCTGACACTGATGTATACAGTGAAACATTCTGGATCTTTCTGTGTCCTTGTGAAAAGTCGCAGAGTTGAGCTCAGCTGCAGTGACCCAATTTTCTTCACCTTCAGGTGGGCTGCAGTGTTTTTTTTTTTTTTTTTTTTTTTTTTTTTTTTTTTTTTTTTTTTTTTTTTTTTTTTTTTTTTTTTTTGTAATACAAAGCTGAGTGTGTTGCAGCCACACAGACACACACACACACACACACAAAAATGTATGCTGCAGTATCCTTGGAGCTGTGACAGGGTGCAGAAAGGAACACGGTGCAGTGAGAGTGATGTGGGTCATCTGTCATACACACACACACACACACACACACACACGAATCAGCAGTATCAATCCATCCCACACTGTTGCAACAAATCTGAGTGGTTCAAAAAAAAAAAAAACACATTAGCCTTTTTGCTTCAACCTTTTTTCCCCATATCATTTTCCCATTAGCCATTTTGCTATAGATTTTTCTTAGCCCATTTGCTTTAGCTTTTTTTTTTCTTCTTTTCTTTGGTATTTGCTTTAGCTTTTAATCCCACAACTTGTTTTTTTTTTAATGGTTTTTCACTTTTGCCTTAGCCTTCTTGCTTTAACTTTTCTCCTCGCCTTATTTTTTGCTTTAGCGTTTGCCCTAGGCTTCTTGTTTCAGCGTTTCTCTTTAGCGTTTTTGCGTCAGCTGTTTCCTAACCCATTTGCTTTAGCTTTTTCATTTAGCCTTTTCTTTTCTTTGGTTTTTGCTTTAGTTCTTTTTTTTCCCACTGATCATTTTGCTTTAGCTTTTTGCTTCTGGTTTTGCCTTGGTCTTTTTATTTAAGCTTTTTTCTTTAGCTTTTTTTGCTTTAGGCTTTCTTTCTTTCTTTCTTTCTTTCTTTCTTTCTGTCTGTCTGTCTGTCTGTCTGTCTGTCTGCTTTGGATTTTTCCATAGCTTTGTTGCTTACACTTTTTTCTAAAACCTTTAACTTTTCTCTTTTTTTTTCTTGCCTTTTTTGCCTTAGTTTTTCTTCCAATCTTTTTTTCTTTTAGTTATTCTCTAGTCTTTAAGCTTTCTTCCCCTTGCATTTTTTCCCCTAGCCTTTTTGCTTTAGTGATTTCTCTTTATTTTCTTTTCTTTGCTTCTTGCTTAAGCTTTTCTTCTTAGCTTTTTGCTTCAGCTTTTTCCCCTAGCTTTTTAGCTTTTGATTTTTTTTCCCTTAGTTTTATTAATTTAACTTTTCTCATTAGCCATTTTCCCTAGCCTTTTTGCCTTTAGCTCCTTCCCGAGTCTTTAGACTTTCTTTCTACATGCATTTTATTTTTTGCCTTGCATTTTTTGCCATAGTCTTTTTACTAGCTTTTCACCCTAGGTTTTTGTCTGACCCTTCCCCAGCTTTTTTTCTTATTCGCTTTGCCCTATTTGACATCAGCGATGATCTTGCACTTCATACAAATGCAATATTTGCTGCAAACTACAGCAGTAATGCTGCTGACATGTTCATTGCTTACGAAGGTGCAGAAAGGAACTGCTAATGTTGCATATTAGCATGTGGAGGATTGTGGTGACTCGTATCTATTTCGTCTTGCGTGTGGGAAAAGTCAGGTGTTCTCATGACAATAATGCATGCTCATGATTTTCTATATACACAAAAGGTCCAGAGTGCACTACCAAGAGCACTCTGATTGTGTTAGTTAATAAACATATATATTGAAAAATGTGTGATAAATAGGAGTGTATCAGATCTAGCATTGCTAATTGGTCCTCGCATTCATGCTACTTTAGCATAATTTATTCCAAACAGCCTGCTCCCATCCCCCTTTATACTCCCTATAAATATCACATAAAAACAGGTGGAAGGGAACCACATCCAGCATCCAACTGAGACAAAACCTGTCATCCTGATCTTGGAGAGGAAATGATGTCACAGGGTTTTCCTCATACTGACATGTCTGACTCATTTGCCTCAGATCCTCCAACGCATGAAATATCATGCTGTCTTTCCAGAAGGATTTTCCAGCTTGTCACATTGTGGTTCATCCCGTTTCTGAAGCCCTCATCCACTTCCTGCCAGTATTTGATGGAGGGGTCGGAGGAATTAAGTCCAACCCACGCCCTGTTTTAGTATTTCATATTTTGCTGTTAATGTTTACATTTAGAAACAGTTTCTTCTGTCATTTTGAAAAGAAAACTGTGCCAACACCATGCTCCTGAAATCCCCAGTGTCTAATTTATAACGGATATGTGTATATATATATATATATATATATATATATATATATATATATATATATATATATATATATATATATATATATACGTGTGTGTGTGTGTGTGTGTTTTTAAATCAAACTTTATTGAATAATTCACAATTTGTGTGTGTGTGTAAAAGAGATAGTATAAGAACTAGCTAGTGTGTTATTTGGCATGTTTCCATATTAATTATTAATTATTTCCATAAAAATTTTTTTTTAACTAAAATTAAATTTAAATTTCATTTTTAATTTGGTTTTAAAGATCCACCGCTTTGTAAAGGAAACTGCACCAGACTGCTGCAATGCCTTCTGGGTAAGTCAACAATGATGTCAGCTGAGTCCTTCATCCAACAATCATCTTAGCTAGTTGAGTGTTACTTGTTACTTGAGCTGCTTGAATGTTACTTTAGCTACTTGAATTTTACTTGGGCTAATTGAGTGTCAGTTGTGCTATTGAGTGTTACTGAATCTACTTGAAAGATACTTAAGTGTTACTTGAGCTACTGGAGTGTTACGCGAGCTATGTGAGTATAACCTGAGCACCTTGAGTGTAACCTAAGTGTTAATTGAGCTACACTATATAGCCAAAAGTTTATGGACCCCTGACCATCACACCCATATATGGGCCTTCTGCAAACTGTTGCCACAAAGTTGGAAGTACACAATTGGAACTAAGAGACCCACCCCTGTTCCTGCATGACAATGCCCTTGTGCACAAAGCGAGCTCCATGAAGACATGGTGTATTAAGGTTGGAGTGGAAGAACTCGAGTGTCCTGCACAGAGCCCTGATCTCAACCCCACTGAACACCTTTGGAACTGGACTGAACACCGACTGCACCCCAGACCTCCTCACCAACATCAGTGCCTGACCTCACTAATACCCTTGGGGCTGAATGATCACAAATCCCCACAGCCACGCCCCAAAATCTAGTGGAAAGCCTTCCCAGAAGAGTGGAGCTTATTATAACAGCAAATCTGGGACTAAATCTGGAATAGGATGTTCAACAAGCACATGTGAGTGTGATGGTCAGGTGTCCACAAACTTGTGGCCATATAGTGTATATAAGTGTTACTTGAGTTACTTGATTGTGACTTGAGTGACTGATGGAACGTCCAACCATTAAGTGTCTTTCAAAAAAAAAAAAAACATATTGTGCTTTTTAAAATCCAAACAAATCCAAACAACAGACAATAAGCAGAACAGTCAGTTAATATCATGATTTATATTATTGTTATTATTATCATAATCATTATTGACACCACCATCATCATCATCATCATCAATACTAATCCTTATAGTATTATTATTTGGAAGGATAAGATGCATCTCAGATGAAGTTTTTTTTTTCATACATAGTCCATTGTTTCATCCAGTGGTTTTTATAAAGTGCGCACGTTTTAGGAGATTAGTCCTCCACTTCTTCTCATTTTTTTTTAATCCTACAAAAAAAAAGCTTTGTACATGAAAGTAAAGCGACTGTTCAACCAAAAATGAAAATGAAATGTACCCAAGCCATGCAGCTTACAAGATGCTAAACTGGCAGCTTACTAGTTAGCCGTGTAGCTCCAGTACAAAACTAAAAAAGCAAACTTCAAACACTTCTTCTTTGATCGATTACATTTCGGTTAATTTACATTGTGTACATTTTTATTTTTATTTTACCTAAACTATGATGTGAATTAACTGGCTGAGAAATGAAGCCTTGATCTGATCACTCATCCATGTACTGTACATTGCAAAAAGAGGCAAAGCTTTTATAAATATCAGCTCTAATCCTCAGCTGTTTGTGCTTGGAGTATATTTTGATTTAAGTAATAGTGATAACTACAGTGAAATGCTGTAAAATAGCAAAGGCATTTTATTACGCTTAAGCTAGCATTGAGGATGACGATAAAAGCATTTAGCCTTTTAACATGTTGGCTGTGTATCGAACTCTATCGCTGTAAATCTCTTGGGTATTATAAATATATATTATGAACGTTATAACCGTATATCAGATAGAATATGCAGTACATATATTCAGTATAGCGAGGCGGTTATGGAAAGTACATTAGAACACACTCATAAGAGTCTCCTTTAAGCAGCTGTAACTAATATTAACTGTAGGACTTTATTATCACATTAATCATATGTGCTTTATAATTATTAAGCTCAACGTTAGAGACAAGATCTCTAGAAATAGCATCCTGTTGTCCTAGTGGATTTACAGTCGGAAGCGAAAGAGAAAAATCAACTGCATACAGTCACATGAAGCTGCTAGCCCCGAAGCTACATTCAGGAAAATGCACAGTGGAAGACCAGGAGAGGAATATTTGAAGTGGAAAGACAGAAATGAGAAGAATAGGGGATATACATATATATATATATATATGTGTGTGTGTGTGTGTGTGTGTGTGTGTGTGTGTGTGTGTGTGTGTGTGTGTGTGTAAAAACACTAGTTATATATTGTATGGAAACCACAGGTTCCACCAGCTGATAACCTCGGCAGTTCTTAACAAAAATAACAGATAATTCATAGTTATAATTGAATGAACATGCTTTACAAGAAGGTTGTCATTGTGTTATTGTGTTACAGCACAAGTCTTACGTTCCTGTCCTGGCAGTCAGTCGTTATTTAAAACAGCAGTAACTCTATTTTGAAACTGTACGGCAGTTGTGTCTCAAATCGCATACTTCTGTAGAAATAGCTACCTTCACAAATTTCACCAAAAGTCAGTCACTGCACCAGCAGTTTTCTGATTTACTCTAATTATTTAATTGAATAACCATATTTGATAATATGTTTAGTTTTCAATGCTACACTGATGATCATAACTCAAGCTTTTTAATATGTACACATCAGAGATTATCTAGACACCTAGACTTGGCTCAAAGTAAAAGTAACTGCTACCAGGATCGAATGAACAACTTTCATGTACCGCGTCCTTTCCCCTTCAGTGAATTAGCTTTTCAGCCAAGAGAATTTTATTCATTTTTGGTCTGATCGTTACTTTAGCTAAAAAAGCCGAAAAGAATAGTTTTTAGGTGCCATGAAAACTCCTAAATGCTACAACTAAACCGTAAATGTTGGCACCTCGGAAAACCGGCAGTGAGACTTTTTAAGCCTAAAATACAAGCTACTGCTATGTGCAAACAAAATTTGTCCAGAGATCTGTTTGTTTTTCATACTTACAAGTTAACTTCTAATGTGACGTAATGCTAACACACACGGAGAGTCACACTGTTATTGGTAGACACTCATCTTAAGACACTTTTAAATTGTTACACGGTATAGTTGGGTTAAACCTAATGATAAAATAAACTGTTATGCTTCCAGAGACAACAAAATAACAACAAGAAGGTTAACAACAAAATGAAAGACCTAGCTGTTTAACGCCAGTGTTTCCGCTGTGGATATCAGTGAATGTGGTGTAATTGTCAATCACTCCAGCTTGCAGTTTATGCAGGTGAGTGGGATGTTTCTGTTTTTAGATGATGCAAGCTCAGTCTTTTTCTTTTTGAGCGCCAAGCACTGGAACGCTTTGTGATCAGAAGTCAGAAATAACAAGTAGGAACTTTGTAGATCCGAGCCTTAGCTTTAGAGTCGTCAGATCGATAGCTACAGTATGCTTGGGCAGATCTGGCATAGCTAACAGAGGTTAGTCATAGAAAATTTTGTCATTGTGTTCAAATGAACTGTTAATAGACAGTAAATTAAAATAATAAGCAATTTAATAAGCATTCAAAAATAATAAGCAGTAGCACAGCAAACATTAAGAAATATATCAATTTCTTAGTATTTAAATTGATCAGTCTCTCATGTACAAATGCATGTCTATGTTCTGTGTACTGACTTTCTGTCATAGTATGTGATTTGAGACACAGGTTTGGATTTTTGTTAGCAAAGAATGATGGAATTGTTTTAGGAGAAATATTGAGAAATTTGAGAATTGCACAGCTGGCTTAAGAATTGGGGCAGTTTTCTAGCGAATATTGCATCTAACTATTTTGTGCTACTTTGTACTCAGATTCAGAGTTTTTTTTTTTTTTTTTTTTTTTTTTTTTTTTTATACATTGGCAATACAGGATAAAATTTGCTGCATGGCTGGCTTTTGTGAAAAACATTATAGAGCTTCATATGTGCTGCGTCTAACAGAGAAACGGACAACCTTCCTGCAGTGAGACCCTGAAAGTGTACACTAGCACTCCCATACAAACATGATGTCATACAAACCTAAAAAAACATAATTAGAAATTTCACGGCACAGATTATTTCTATATTGCACATACTGTTAATCTCACAGAGAAAATATTCATAGATACTGATAGTGATAGGAATACTTATTACTATATTCGTGAGTTAAGTAGTTTTTCGTATCTCATGCATGCTACAGGGAATGTTTTTAACCATGCATGCACTATTATATCCTATCTTATATAAAAGGTGTCTTGAGTAAGCATGTCTGTATTTTTTTTATACAGGTTTCACCAGCATCTGACATTTTTGTGAAAAGAATGAAAATCACTCGAATATGGAAAACAACAACAACAACAAAAAAATACAGGTCATATGTAGTGGCAGTGAGTTATCTCTTTGGTGACCTGTATTAAAGAAGGATTAAGGCCCCTCCCCTATCAGAGCTATGCTATGTTCATCCTCACCTCATGAGTCCTCAATTTTTGTCAATCAAAAACCTGCGACATCTGCGACATCAGTGCTAGCCTTTTTTTTTTTTTTTTTTTTTAACTTCCAGCTTTACAGTATAAAATATATCACGTAATTTACATTAACGTAGCAGCTGGCCTAGCTGCTTATCTAATGTCAGCTAGCTTAGCTAACTAAAATTACCACATTAGAGCAAGAGCTAATCAATATTATGTAGCTAGCCAAGTGTGTCAAACTTGCTAACATTAATGTTAGTTAGTAAGCTAGCTAAAGCTGGGTTAATTATTTTTATTGTGTGGTCAAAATGTATGCTAAGCAATTAAATAAAAAGAAAAACTAACAGTGATGTCACATGATAAAATTTGTGATTGCCTGATTGAATGGGCTAACCATCACTTAGCAAAAGAAGATCGTTTTGCCCCAGATTTTCCACGTTCTTGTACTCAGTACTTAATACTGAGGTATCATTTAAATAACAGTCAACGTTTGCTGTCATACTGTGACTCTGATAGTAGACGTGTTTCCACCGCAAGAACCATTACACTTCCTACTCCAGAGTTGGGACATTCCTGCAAACTGGACTGGGAACACTGCAAACTGGCCATACACAAAGCTCACAGAATATTATTTTTAACAAACCTCTGTTTAGCTTACATGATTACGATACATGATTTATATGAGAGGCAGTGCGGCAGATAACTAGCATATTTTGCACGTGCTTCTAGTGGCACGTGGCTCAGGGAAATATTGTGTAAAATTGCACAGCTGGGGTTGTATACACAAAGAAACCTATCTTGCCATTTAGAGTTCTCTTAAGTGGCAGTAAGAGTTCTTAACTAAATGTTGCCTCTTAAAACCTTTCAACAAAACTGCTGAGAGACAACTAGGAACTAAATTAACTAATTGGCTGGTGCAAAATCCAAGTGCAAAAATAAAACCAAGAAAACGAAACTGAAACGATACCTGAAAACAAACATCTAAATGCTTACGTCTTCTTCTTCTTCTTTCGGCTTTTCCCTTCAGGGGTCGCCACAGCGAATCATCACTCTCCACCTATCCCTATCTTCTGCATCCTCAACACTTGCACCCACTAGCTTCATATCCTCATTTATTACCTCCATATACAGTGGGGAAAACAAGTATTTGATCCCTTGCTGATTTTGTTGGTTTACCCACTAAGAAAGACTTGATCAGTCTGTAATTTTAATGGTAGGTGTATTCTAACATGTGGAGACAGAATATCAAAAAGAAAAAGAAGTATTTGATCCCCTAGTAACCATCAAGAGTTCTTGTTAATACAGACAAGTTAGACTCTCCAAATTACCTTGTCACCTAAATTGAAGACACTTGATATCACTAATGACTTGTATAAAAGCCACCTGGCCACAGAATCAATCAGTTTGTCAGACTCCAAACTCTCCAACATGGGAAAGACTAAAGAGCTTT
>CM040990.1:3513915-3548723 GCA_022985145.1 Pangasius djambal | reverse complement strand
TCAAATACTTATTTTCCTCAATAAAATGCAAATAAATTAATACAAATTCTTTAAAGTCGATTTCTTGATTTTCTCTGTGATATTCTGTCTCAGCATGTTAGACTACACCTACCATTAATATTACAGACTGATCGAGTCTTTATTAGTGGCCAAACCAACAAAATCAGCAAGGGATCAAATACTTGTTTTCCCCACTGTACCTCCTCTTTGGCCTTCCTCTTCACCTCCTGCCTGGCAGCTCCATGTCCAACATTCTCCTACCAATATACTCCCTCTCCCTCCTCTGAACATGTCCAAACCATCTTAATCTGGCCTCCCTGACTTTGTCCCCCAAACGTCCAACATGAGCTGTCCCTCTGATGTACTCGTTCCTAATCCTGTCCAACCTCATCACTCCCAAAGAGAACCTCAACATCTTCAGCTCTGCTACCTCTAGCTCTGACTCCTGTCTCTTCCTCAGTGCCACTGTCTCTAAACCCTACAGCATGGCCGGTCTCACCACTGTCTTGTACACCTTCCCCTTGATTCTCGCTGATAGAAAAATATCACACAGAACTCCCGACACCTTTCTCCGCCCATTCCAACCTGCCTGCACTCGCTTCTTTACCTCTTTCCCACACTCACCATTACTCTGGACTGTTGACCCCAAGTACTTAAACTCCTGTACCTTCTTCACCTCTTCACCCTGTAATCTTACTGTTATCTAAATACTTACGTCAAATATGTTTTTTGGCAAAGTCAGCATAGCCTATATACAGTATGTGTGTATCTATTGTGCAATGGATTTACAGCATTTATTTATGACATGCTGACAGTTGTGGGATTTCTATCTCTGTATTTTATCCTGCATTTCTGGGGACATAGAGATGGAGTTCATATTTAATTAAACCAAAAAATCTTTCCCTTTAGGTCACGCCCACTGTGGATTTATACCCGAACACAGATATAGATACTAATATTTGTAGCACTAAACATGTACATATGGTGGCTAGTGTGTATTACATAGAATTAGAGTATTGGTTTACAGAGTCTATGTAGTGGACTATACCATAGTGTGCCAATGGCTTTGTAGTTTGTAAACACAAAAAAATCAACTTAATATTAGGATTAACACGCTTATTTTTTTCCCCTAAATCTGCCAGTTAGAAGCTACTTTTAACTTTTAAGATTCTTTGTGAATACAGCCCCTGACATTAGTGTCCACCTCAAATTCACCCAACAATGCAAAACAATAAAGAATAACACAACCTCACCCTCCTCCATGTTCTTCGGTGGAAAACCGTCTATATAACAGCATTGTAAAATATCCTTTGGATGTCTTGGACCTTGTCATAGCCCAAACCAAGAAAACTGAATCCCTCCTACCCCATAGAATGTCATTCCATGTTACACGTCCTAGCTACAAACCCTGTGAGAGAGAAAGAAAAAAAAAATTGGAAAAGAAATTCCTTCACATCACATACAGGAAGAGGTCTCGTGAATAAATAATAAAAGAAAATGGCATGAATAAATATTGCAATGAGACACATTTACTCCATTGCCACACACATACAGTCGAGTAGAAAAATCTGATTGCACTACATGATTTTATTTCCTCAAGTGTTATCAAACACTGATCTACATTTCCTCAGCTAATTTTTATAAATCGTCTTACTTGTTGTCATCTCTTAACGAGTAACACCATATATTCTCTCAGTCATTACCATTACATATGCTTTCAGCATGACACTTGAGAAATCACCATGTTAGTGTTTGATAACTGATGAAATAATACCAGTTCTTCGTAGCGGACCTTGATTTTTTTAATCGACTGTACACCTTCATTATTTCATGGCTCGCAGAGAGGAATGTTACATTACATGTGGAATGCTGCAGTGGCTGGCAGTATGCTTTTAGTGTGTGATCCACTTTCTTTTTTTTTCTCTTTATTATAGCTCTTTGTTTATCAGTGAAGAGGAAAGTTCTCTATGAGTTGGCAGTTTAGCAATGGTCCCTTATGCTACCTTTGCTAGCATTTCTAGTGGTTTGGCTACGAATTTGGCTACAAGCAGAGATGAGGGAATGGTCTCCCAATTATAAATAAGTGATAGGTATTCCTGCTGCAGTTGGTGAATAGTTAAGGTTATGGTGATGGCCGTGATTAGCGCGCATAGATATATCTCAAATCCAGTACAACTGGAATTATTTCACATTCTCCAAGAGATCTGTTGATCATCTGCGACTTCAACTGCAACTTCTCAGATCTTCAGTACCCTAAAGCCATGGAAACATGGATAAACATGGCATATCTCTTCCAAAAAAGCTTTTCAATCTGTCCTCTGCTAGCAAGAAATATCCAGCTATACATCGGTGAGCATCTTGGTGATGTTGACATAGTTGGTGTTAGCAAGTGTGCAGTTGCCGGTTTTGAGGTTCTCCTCACGGAAATCCTCGTTGCTGTTGTTCACGGCCTCCTGGATCTCCATGTAGTCAGACTTGCTCATGCTGGAGACGCTTCGGCTCTTTTTCAGATCCTCCGCCGAGTCAATCTTAGGGACACTGGTCACGTTGAGGTATTGTGCCTGCTCCTCTCCCTCTGTCTCTCTGTGGTAGAAGTAGTTAAAGTTGGACACGATGACAGGGACTGGAAGAGCGATGGTCAAGACACCGGCGATAGCACACAACGAACCAACGATTTTACCCCCAATGGTGGTCGGAACCATGTCACCATATCCTACAGTGGTCATAGATACTACTGCCCACCAAAAAGCATCCGGAATGCTGATAAACTGTGAATCTTCTTCGTCTGCTTCCGCAAAGTACACGGCACTGGAGAAGAGGATGACTCCGATGAACAGGAAGAAGATAAGAAGCCCCAGTTCTCGCATGCTCGCCTTGAGAGTCTGACCCAGAATCTGAAGACCTTTTGAGTGGCGTGAGAGCTTGAAGATTCTGAACACTCGCACCAATCGGATCACTCTGAGAATTGCTAAACTCATCGCCTGTTGACCCTGTTGACCATCTTCTGGACTTTCGGCCAATTCAGTCCCCAGTGTGATGAAATATGGAATGATGGCAACAATGTCAATGATGTTCATGATGTTCACAAAGAAGCCTGCCTTACTTGGACAGGCAAAGAAACGGACGAGGAACTCAAAGGAGAACCAGATGATGCAGAGTGTCTCCAGGATGAAAAAGGGGTCGGTGAAGTAGGTGGATGTATAGCTTGCTGTGGAGTTGGAGTCACTGTTGTAGGTTTTGTGCATCTCCATGTCCTCATTGCGAAAAATAGGTAGCGTCTCTAGGCAGAAACTGACGATTGAAATCAAGATGACCATGACGGAAATGATGGCAATAATCCGGGCTGGACCGGAACTTTCTGGATACTCAAACAACAACCACACCTGCCTTTGAAATTCGTTCTCCGGCAGTAGTTTCTCTTCCTCTTTAATAAATCCTTCATCCTCCCTGAAAATCTCAATGGCTTCTTCGCCAAGTTCATAGAAGCGGATCTCCTCTGAGAAAATATCCAAAGTGACGTTAACTGGACGCCGTAGCCGCCCGCCAGACTGATAATAGTACAGAATGGCATCAAAGCTGGGTCGATTCCGGTCAAAAAAGTACTCGTTCCTTAGCGGATCAAAGTAGCGCATCCTCTTTTTAGGGTCCCCAAGTAAAGTATCAGGGAACTGAGAGAGCGTCTTAAGCTGTGTCTCAAATCGTAGACCTGAGATGTTAATGACCACTCGCTCGCAGCACTCGTGGTCTGGTTCCGGGTCGTACGTGTCCTGAGGTTGACCCGGATGAGCCGCAGCTTCATCTATGTGGTCACTTGTAGCCACGGTCATGATGGGAAGAGTGGGTGAGGGACGGTTAGGGGAAGAGTGCACACTACGTCTTTGACCTTCTCACACGTCAGACGAGGATCCAGGATTACCTACAACAAGCAGATGAAAACAATGCTTAGAAGACTTGTTTTTCCAATGGACAAGCTTTATTTCAACTTCTCGGGGGTCCCTTTTCTAATAGAAGTAGTCTTATTTCATTGTGTCAGGTTCTCTAATGTCCTTTCTCTGAATGTTAGATTTGAGTGCTTATTTTTTCGTCTAGTGCCTTAACCAGTTGGGTCTGCCACATTGTTGTTTCCCTCTTGTTCTGTATAGTTAGTGTGTACTGTTAGGGCTTTTATTTTGTCAAGCTTCCAGTGCTTAAACTTGGATTGTTACCAGCTTGTCACTACAAAAGTGGTTTCTTAGCTGGTAAGGTTGATTTAGATCTAATAAAGAACTTGTAGTGCCAGGCACTGGTAGGGAGGCAACATATATTTGTCACCATCACAAATTGAGAAAACTGAATGGTGCTGATGGTTTTAAAATTACTGCTGGAAATTTGTAACTCTTGCAATGACAGATTGATGTTTTGTGGAAGAAAGAGGCTTTGTAATGAAATACAGCAGGGGTCAAGGTCTGGTGGATCACAGACCGAAGGCAGAACCAGTATTTGTATTTCAGTGAATCGAGCCACCTGCTACACGTAAACTGAAGCGGAACTAAAAAAAAAAAAAAAATAGCCGTAGTTCGGTGACTCCAGTATATGGAACATGAACAGTGTATCTTCTGTAGCAGATCCCCTGTTGTACCTTGTTGTGCCAAATCACGTTGGCAGCTCATAGAAACAGATTGTTGGACGATTGGACAAAAAGTATGTGTTTATTCGTGATTCTTTATTCTTCTTGAAGTGCCACTATGAAAAGAACATAACCAGTTCAGATTAATGTCTCTTATTTATAGCCATGAACTAATCACTTATGGTTAAGCATTAACAAGTAGGTGCTGTCACCATTCAGTCAGGTTAGTCTCTTACCCCGATGTTTGTAAGCAAAGAATTTTATGTAGCAAAACCTTCACAAATTTTTGTTGAATACCCTTAATATACATTACGCTGGAGCTACATTGCTAAGCTAACAAAACTAACAAAAGAGATACTGATGTCCATACATTGTGTGCAGATCTGGGATTAGAAGCGATTTATTTTTCATTCCGATTTGTTCTGAACAGAAACAATATCTTTGTGTTCCTATACCACCATTCCACATGCCCCACTTTAGTTGAAAACCAGTTAGGATGAAATTAAAGAATGGTTAATAGCGTTCTTTACCTATGACATGATTGCATATTCTGCGTACAGGGTATAAATAAAAGCAAACACAGCATTTAACCGGAAATGTACATTTATTTTGAAAAATTTCAGTGCATCCTTTTACTTTGCAGTGTAATTTGTTGCTTGCAGAATCATAGAAAAGATTTTTTTAAATGCATTGGACAATCTTTGAAAACCTGGCTAGAGCAGCTGTCTAACAGCAGATCTTCCTGTAGGTAGGCTTGCAGGAAGTGACGAATTCTGGACAGGAATTTAGGCGTATTAGGAAAATCTTTAGGTTTAGGCTGTACATTCTTGAAAACACACTTGAACAGAAAAATAACGTCAACCAGTTAAGCACTTTTTAAAACAACGGGTTCACTTTGGAACAATTTAGCTTGATTTTGTTCTTGTTTTCATTTACGTTCAGTGAAAGTCTTCATTCATTTTTGGTTTTTGTTTTCATTCTGTGTAACGTTTCTAATCCCTGGTGTAGATTTTATTTTTTTTTTTCAAATTGGAAAATATGTACTCAAAGCTACAGTTAAAACAATTAGAAAAATCTCCCACAGCTGTTATTTTATGTCATGCTTTAGCAAACTATGTTTATGTTCAGGTTTGGCTCTTGAATTGGTGCAGGCTTGGGCTGTAGGATGGAGAATGTAATTATCCCTACATGATCTTACACTGACTTAAGCACTCAGTTCTCTCACAGAAGTTCATTTCTCAAATGAAGGAATAAATGAGCGTTTTTTCCCCTGTTAGTTTTACATTCATCATTAACTTTTTTAAAATTACATGCCAAGCACGTAACATTGTTTTGTTGTGACCAATAATTACAGGAAGAAAATGCCACACTATCAATATCACTATGTGTTGCGGAGGACTACTGGTGAATTAGCACATGCTTGTGGGAAAATTTAACTGGCGGTTAGGGAAATCCATTAGTTTGCTAGAAAACGCAAGAAAAGCGCATGTGTAATTGTAACCACAGAACAAATATAGCAGCTGCCTTTATCTGGGTGGTGCATTAATGCAGCCTAAAAAGGCTGCCTACGCAGGGGGCTGGAACTGATTGGAAAATTACTTTTTTCGTAAATTGTGTTACTGTAGTTACTGCAGTTTGCTTTTATATAGTAATATACTATAATGTACTATGTAGTTAGTGCATCTTTTGTGTTTATATACCCTGTCTTGTGTGTATTTTGAATTGAGCATGTAGTATGGATATTGGATAGTCCTGTGTTGCACTGACTTGATTGACCCCAAGAGCACTTTAGGTATATACTTGAATCCATAAATGTGTCCACTTACTAGACCTATAAAGCTCGCGCACGGCTCTGACGGAGCGCCCTGAGATATCAGACCAACAGCTCTGCTGGGACGCTTGCATGTTTGCTTTTATCTCCGCACAAGATCAATATTCTTCTTACTGAAGCTGCATCACTCCTTTCTGGGTTCAATTATGCACAGTAAACCTAATCGCTCTTGAGTGCCCTACAGGCGAATTGGATTTGATCCGCTCCCGGCTTGCATTAGCAACAGAGGTTTGAGTATCACTGAATATATATGGGTGCTTTCTATTCCGAGTCAAGGTGAAGGAAGAAGATGCGGTAAAGTGTGTGTGTGTGTGTGTGTGTGTGAGTGTGTTCAGCTTGGATCAAAGAATACAGTCCAATAAGGACTGGATCTTAAAGCTTGGATCAAAGAATAAAGTCCGATACGTACAGAACACATGCTGTCAGGAACGAGTACTGTACATATGTATCCTCAAGCATACAACAGCAGGTCTTAAGGACAAAATACACACCTTAATTATGTGTAAATCCTCAAACTAACCATACCTTTCACAGTAGGACCCCAGTGACAAGCATTTGTACCTTAAAACCCTAGTTTAGACTATAAACATGAGAACTGTCTAAGACATTTTCAAGAAAATCTAACAGGTTGAAGCTGACTTTCTTAATTACCCATAAACTACTAATATAATACTAATCATTTAGTTGTAAACATTCTCAGTCTGAGGTTAAATTCACCTAACACCGCCTACTTTTTTTTATTCAATTCATCTTTAATCAGAAGTCTACTAATAATCTGTTGATAAGAAAATGCAATCAATCTTATAATGCAGTCATGTTATTAAATTAAGCCGATAATATATAATTATAAATAAAATAATACAAATAAAATTTAATGAACAAGATTAGAACTATGAACATGCACATTTTAAAACAGACACACAGCAAAAAACGCAGAAAAATGAGTAACAAACTCAGAAAGAAAGGCCCTAAAAGGTGATCCAAACAATTAAGGTTCATTGGGGTTTAACCCTCAAGAGAACTTACTATCTACAGGACGCAGTGCCTCATATAACAGCATATACCAGCATCATCAATTCTAATAAACTACTAACACTGATAATACACTCTCAGTTTTGTACCTTTAATAAGTATCTTTCACCTGGAACTGTGTATCTAGAGCACCTTTAAAAAGGTACGTAATGAGTTAAAGGTACTCTGTGCACCTTTCCAGGTGAAACACGCATACTAAAGGTAGAAAAGGTGTACTTTTGAGGGTGACAGCCCTAGCAACATGGAATGATAATGAGTATACCTCTAAACCTTTTGAATTTGATGATAAAATCCACCTAACACATAACCAAAAGTCAAAACATGAAGTGTGTTCATTCATTGTATCAAACTACATCTCAAGCACGTCTACTAGCCCAGAACTCTACTATGGTACTATGTGGAACTATAATACGAGAACTTACCTCTGCCCCTCGAAACACGCAGTGGGATCATTTGTAGGTCCTTCCGAGTCGTGGGTCCTCTGCGTTTGCCGGTGCGGCTCGGCGTTGCTCTGTGCTGCAGTGATCCTGATCCTCCACCCAGACGAGGACGCCGAGCAAACGGGACGCTGTCATCGACCTTTTTATATATCCGTCCTTTACAGATGATCAAACATTGGCCCTAATAAAGCCAGGTGGAGTCTCAGACTGCATAATTGCATTGAAAGATGCTGAAATGAGCAGTCTGGACTGTCCCTTACCCCCCCCCAACCCCAACACCTCTACCCTCCCAGTGTGTGTGTAAATGTATGTGTGTATGTGTGTGTGTGTGTGTTTGGGAGAGCTTGAACTGTCCTGACTGCATTAGACATCTGCAAAGAACAGAGTGATGGTGGTATCAGCAGGTATCACACTGGACCCACATTTTACAGATATACAGCCTGCATGCAAACACTTGGCTATTTTATCCCAGTTACATTTCCTAAAATAAATAAATAAATAAATAAAAAAAATTTAAAAAATGGAAAATATTGTCTGAATACATACGTTTCCATTCCCTATTTGCCTCAGGTTGCGTTTTGTGTGTTAAAGAAATTGCACTCCAGCAGTATTTCCCACTGAACTGGTAAGAATTCTCATTTTCTCCTGAGAATGGTATGCATTCAGATACCGGGCTCGTGCACTCGTGAAAGCCGAAAGTGAGAGGCGAAGCTGCAGTGCATCATGCTGCATCATCTCCAACAGAACCACACCACACCATGCACTAGGCTGGAGCAGGCACCATTTTATTATTATTATTATTATTATTATTATTATTATTATTATTATTATTCTCAGAATTATTCAAGCAGGCAATGCAGAAAAACACATGCACTGAAAAAAATAAAATCTCCGCATGAATGTATCCGGTGTGAATAAGGTCTCTTGCTCTTACTTGCATCCTCTCCGTTCATTATAACGGCGCGCATCGCGTTTTAAGACTCAATAAACTCCGACTTTCCGTCGTTTGGTTCCTAATCGTGCCATTTTACAGCTCTGTGTCCATGCTGCAGATGGGCGATGCCGCGCGCGCTCGCACACACACATACATACGCACACACACACACACACACACACTCACGCGCGCGCGCACACCGACTCTCTCTCTCTCTCTCTCTCTCTCTCTCTCTCTCACACACACACACACACACACACACACACAGGAAGGAAAGATTTCACCGAGGCGCAGTGCGCGCTCCTTCTGCGCGCATCCGCATCCACAGCGCAAGCACAGCGCATGCACGGGAGCGCGCCCCTGCCGCCTGGCCAAACATATCAAAACGCACAAAATTAGATCTAAATGAACAAGTCCATTATCTAACTATGCAGTAATACGCGTGTTTATTCAGAACTGCTTACCGCTTGATCACAGTTTACAATATTACTATGATTTTAGATATTTTATACATTTATTCTAAATATGAATGGAATTAAACAGGCCAAATGAAATATAACAAGCCAGCAGGGTGAGAATACGAATCCATAAAATGATAAAAGTTATTAATACCCTATCTGACCAATCAGAATTATTACTGAATACAAAAATTCAGTATCGCATATTACAGATAATAAAAGTGCGTTTAAAAAAAGCCTCTACTAGTCAATAAAATAAATAAATAAATAAATTCAATAATTCATTAATTCATTAATTAATTGGTTTACTTCTCCATTTTTCATTTACGGTCCCCTTTTATTTTCAACTTCTCACTTTTCCTATATGATCACCCCAGCACAATATTTTTTATTTTATTGTCTGTTTAAAACTTTCAGAATTCCTATTTTTTTTTTTAAAAAACTTTTAACTTACTGTATAATCAATCAATCAGTTTGCCTATATTTTCTTTCTTTCACTCACTGTCATGTCGGGAATTCCATTCCATATCAGTCAGCAACAACATTTTCCAGATGAAAAAGCATGCTTATAGAAATTAATTTACTTATAGATCCTTTAGGTGAAGTTTAACCATGTGAATTTTCATTCCTTGGGAATGTGAGACAAACAACTAAATACCTAAATCAATAGGCAAAAAACCAGCTGGCGTTACACATGGGGCTGTGCTGATATAGGAAAATAATCCACGACGGGGCGGTGTGATGCGGCCTGATGTCAAGAAGAGTCACTGTTATCACCCTGAAGTTCTTTATTTTCTTATAACAGTGTTCCTTTTATTATTTCAGTTCCTTTTATACCACAGTGATTCACCTATCATTAGTTAACAAAGAACGTCATACTTATTTAAAATCGATTTATAATTACAATTAATGTTGACACATTAGTGCCTGTTATCATGTACGTTATGGCAGCTATAAACAGTCGCTCCCTTACAAGCATCTCTTTCTTCTCTCTTGAATGACTGTTACAAGGCACTGACACTGGAGACTCCTTCCAAAAATGGTACATAAACATCTCCTAACAAAAAACTTCACCACACGAATGATTATATGCTTTTATTTGTTAGATAGCAAGTCATTTTTTTAAGGTGGAGTATTGCCATACAAGTCCCTGTGAGAGGGTGTTATGAGTGTCATGTATTTGAATGAACACATTAATATCAACATCTTCTGGCCAATCAGATTCAAGAGCTCACCAGTGCTGAGGTATAAATGGATTTATCGTGAGGTTGTGGTTTTATTCACTGTTCCAGAAATAAATGCACATGTGCTATGGTTTACATTTGCTAAGGAATGCTTAATTTTACTTCATTTCACATACATACATATGAACTTTAAATATAAGTAACTATTTACACACACACACACACACACACACACACACACACATACACAGTATTATTCCTTTAATGGTGGAAGCACTTAGGAGTTCCTCAGCTACACACCCTAATGTTATAGACACAAACACACTGCAGGTCCGGCCATGGTGCACTGCTAATTATTCATGAGGCAAGCAGTCCATTATAATGGGCGCAAGCACCAACACACACACACACACACACACACACACACACACCGGTTGACTAGTAGTGCATTAGTGAACCTGTCTGATTTATTGCTGCTGCGATCAGGGATTTATATATGTGTGTGTGTGTGTTTCTTTTTGTCATTTTGTATCAGCCAAAGCAGCCTTATTGCCCAACCTCATTGTGATAATATTTTTATTAGTCTTCCACAGTCCTCCTTCCTGTTTCTCTCTCTCCCTCCCTCTCTCTCTCTCTCTCTCTCTCTCTCTCTAGTAAATGAGCACCTCATTGATTTTGAATGGGATTTCAACTCCTTCTTTCTCCCTTCCAGTGAACAAATCCATAAATATCCACATTACTCCTGCGCTCCTGTTCGTGTGAAGGACAGCTGTAGGACATACATCAGCTCAAGTTCAGCCCTGTACATGTTGAAGGTGCTTTTACTCTCTGACTGTGTTACACAGGATATGGAGGGTGTGTATGGACATGGAGCCGCGCTGAGGGATGAAAACACAGCCTGTGGATTGAGACGTAGCCAGAGGCAGAGCCAGCGTGCTGTTAGCTTCAATAAACACATCCTCATATTGGTTCACTAGGTCAGGGATTAAGAGTACCATCAGACTCAGACCCTGTCAGGAAGGTTAGCATAGTAAAACACAAGACAAGATTTATTTCATAATGTATTATTAAATAACAAACTGCTAATTTAAGTAATGGTCAAGAAATAGCTTGTCGTTTGAAGACATCTAGGGGAAGTTCATTCCTCATGTCTGAAGTTTCTTCAGGATGGGTATAACCCTAACGGCCTTGAATGCAGTCAGTACATGGCCAGATGTTCTGGAGTCACTAATTAGGGATGAAGAGATGAAAGGAAGGAGGACTTTATGGAAGGGATGAGATACAGTTTGAAGGTGGTTGGATTGCAGGATACAATCATCTGCTGAATCCCTTGTTGATAGATGAGAAAAGTGTGTCAGAGAAAGAGGAGAGGAATCCTACACGCAGGGGTCGGGGTGAGGTTCCGACAGGGAAGAGCGGAGGGTCTGCGAGGAATGAGAGGAGGTCAGTATCAAGTTGTGATTTCCTCCACTTTCTCTCAGCTGCTCTTAATTCTCTCCAGGTGCTCTGCAACACCTCAAACAGCCAAAGAGCAGGGCGAGAGGACTTCCTACATTTAGAAGATAGAGCGCAGAGGAGGTCCATGGATGTGGAAAGTGAAGAGAGGAAAGTGTTGGTGGCTAATTCCAGAGATAGAGAAGAAAAGAAGTCAAGCTCTGGAATGGTTGATAGGGTACCCTTAAGAAGTGTGAGAGAAAGCATAGGCAGAGGACAGAGCAACTGGTGTAGCCGAGTTCTGTGGAGTGACGAGTTCTGTGGAGAGAGTGATAGGAAGTTAAAGCTGAGATGAAGTCAGACTTTCTGTATGGCAGACTGGCAGTTCCAGAGCCCAACTACCACCACTGTTTGGGACTGAGACAACAGTGGAGGGTAGACGAGGCTACAAGTAGTACGGCTTCTGTCTTTATTTTTTTTGTTTGTATTTTTTAAAACACACTCACCCATTCACTCAGAGTGTTTAATATGCTCAATAATTCACTCAGATAGTTTAAGACGCTCAGTTCTATTGGTGGAGAATGAAATGGTAATTTTTGGCTTTTATAAACTTGATAGTTTTTGAACAGTTTCAGATTAAAGTGTGAAACTTTCTTATTGAAATGATGGAATGTTGGGAAATTTCAGTTTCAGCTACCAGTTGCTGACAACTTTGTTTAAACTCACACTCTGAACATGCACACATTTATTTCCTTCTTTTGCCATTTCTTTTTTCATCCATCCATTACTTCATCCTTTCTTTCTTTCTTTCTTTCTTTCTTAGCATAATTCAAGCTTTCATTGTTTGTTTGTGATCAATCCAGTAATTCAACCTTTCTTTATTTGTTTTCTTCTTCTTGTCCTTGTGTTTATGTATGTATGCATGTATGTATGTATTTTTGCATGTATGTATGTATGCATGTATGTATATATGTATGTATGTAATTATGGACTTTGTTTCTATAAGGATTGAATAGTGAAGAATGCCATGGATCAACAGGACAGTACTGAAAATACACTCTTACAAAATGTAGAACCCTTAAACGGTTCAATGTATAATCCTACAACAGAGTGTTTACCATAAGAAAGGATTTCAAAAAAGGATAGAACAGATTGTTTCTGATAGAGAACACTTTTCCAAAAAAGGGTAGAACCTTCATTAGAGCCCTATTTTGTAGGTAGCAACCATTCATTATCCAGTGAAACCTTAAAGAACCTGTGAAGAACCATTTTTCTAAAAAAACAAAAACAAAAAAAACCCAAAAAACAAAAAACATTTTTGGAACTGCATTTCTTTCACCCATTTATTTGCTCGTTTGTCTGTCTTTCTTTCTTTCTAATATCCCTCCATCACTTTCATCTTCTTGTAAGCCACCAAATTTCCTTCATGCATATCTGTGCATATCTACTTTTTTATGTTCATAGAAAGCCTGTCATTATTTATATAACATAAGCAATCTAAATGTAGAACCACTGACAGATTCTATCTAGAACCCTACAACAGTGATTCCCTATCGAAAATGGTTCCAAGAAAGAGTAGAACCCATTTATTGGGAGCTCAGACCACTTGTTCAGAAAATGAACCCTTGAATGCCCGTTGAAGAACTCTTTTTTTCGAAGAGTGTATAGTGAATGAATTAGGCTTTCCCTGAGCACAGTGTGTGCACTAGTGTGAAGTGTCCTCGGCTGCTAATGGTCTTTCAAAACAATACCGATGTGTTTAAGAGCCGAGAGACGAGGAGCTGTACGAATCAAACACTGAGTGCTCAGAGTAATGTATATTAAATTAGTAATGACTGATTCCAGCCCATCAGAATGAAATCAGTGTGGAGCTCAGTGGAGAAATGTAGATCAGGTTACAGAGAAATGAGCATGGAAAAGGCTGAGATGGAGAACATCACCGCCATCACGGAAAACAAATCCAGCCGATCCGCCAAGACATGATTTGTGAAGTTTACTTCGTTAGTTTTGCACTGGAGAGAAAATATAATACTACATGTCTAAGTCATCACACACCTGCCATATGTGTACATTTGTACATAACATGTGATACACAATGGCTGAATAAATCCCTATTGAAAAAGTAAATAAATATGCAAATTAAATTGGAATTATATTATCATATGAATACTTTCCAACTTTGGAAATCTGAAAGCCATATGTCCTATTAGAATCAGTCTGCTATCAAAGTGAGAAAATGTAAATGAAACACAGGGAGAGTTTTGCTCTGGCACGCCACTGACATGCCACGCAAAATGGAGCTCAGATGATGGAGCGGTGAGTTGTGAAATATTCATGTGAAGAGATATTTTAAGTCTCCTGTATCCCGACTACTGTAAAGCTGGAATACAGTAAGGCTCTGGGAATGTACTGAGCTGACACACAAACATTCACAAAGGCCCCAAACCACACATACACACACACACACACACACAAACACACACACACACACACACAGAGTTCTGTATCATCGAAATGAGGATCCACTCTGCCACATTTCAAAGCATTATTTACAAAAACAGTGTGTATTTGCCTTAACTGTGTTTATGGCCACGTAATCAAAGTAAAGTGATTTATATTATATATATATTTTTGAAAGTCGTTGTGTAGATGAATTGTTTGGCTGTGTGTGTGTGTGTGCGCGCATGTGTGTGTGAGTGTCTGTACTCGGCTGGTGCTCTTTAAATGACATCATCATGTATCAAATTAATAACAAGATCACACAATATATGGTGCCCATATCACAATGCTCAATACTGATTGGGCAGAAGGTGTTGATTAATTTTCTATAACAGCAGCTGCAGGTCTGGCTGCAAAGTTGATATAAATGTGCTCATCCTTACGTTATCATTTCTGTGGTAACATCTAATTCGCAGTTTTTGTATGGTGGACATGTCACATAAACAGATTTTTTAAATGTTTTTACTTGCTGATAGGGTGATGTTTTCTGTGAAGAGATGTTTATCATTTAGAGAAGGAGTCTCCAGTGTCAGTGCCTTGTAACAGTCAGAGGTAAAGCAGTAACTTTAGGTTTTCTGACACAGAAAGGTCTTCAGAACAGGGGAGTTTACACTTTGCAGTTAGTAGTAGTAGTAGAAGTAGTAGTAGTAGTTGTTGTAGTTTTAGTGTTTTGTTTAACTGTATTAACTGTATTCATGTTGTGATGCAATAATTAAAATGGGTGGCCTGTAGGTGGCGCCACTAAAACAACTAATACAAATAAACAAATAATTAAAAAGAAGAAAAACAGAAACGTAATGACATCATAAAACCCTAATAAAAATATTGCAATGGAATTATTATTTTAATGTGTGCTTATCCATGACTGACTAATAGAAGTTTATATAACATAAAAATATGCTACAGTAATATGTGTAAAGTAAATATAGATAATAACAGTATACTATTTATTCATTTCATTCAGTTATTCATTTAGAATAGTAAATTGATTGTTTGTTGTGTGGGATACGTGTTTAAATCTACAGTTATGGTTAATAAAAAGATGAGATGAATAAAATAATGTATGACGAGTTAGTCCAAACTCTGTAGAAGCACTGCTTACACAGCTATCTAAAATGTTACTACAATTTACACTGTTATGAGTACACTAAAACACTAAAACCTTTTACTGATAAAGTCATCTTTTTTTTTAATGAAAGATAATACAATTAGCTAATAGAAGTCCTTCAAAATGTTAATGCAGATCAATGACATCATACAAAACCAACATCTACACAGACATACTCCGATATCTGTGTTTAGCCACAATGCAGCCTTTGCTTAATGTGCTCTAATGGACCAATAATGCAATTTGTATCAGTTAAAAAAATTACGAGCATAACTATTAAGTTATAACTATACTGTTTCGTTTTTTTTAAAAAGGAAAAATAGCTTTAGAGTTAAAATGATTGATACGACAGTCCATTATTAAGCATGTCATTGTATATTGAGGGACGATGATTGTTTTATAGCAGGAAGAACGTTGGTAGTTTGTTTGTCAGTCAGTAATACAGTGTGCGTGTGTGTGTGTGTGTGTGTGTGTGTGTGTGTGTGTGTGTGTGTGTCTACGCTTCATCTTAAATTACAGCAGCAGTGACTGTGTGGAAAATGGATGTTGCTAAAATTCTGAGGTCATGAAGTGTAATGCAACAGAGATAGAACAGAAACAGAAACATATTGTAAAATATGTCCAGTGAAGGATTAATGTTTTGGAATTGAATCTGTAGCTGCCCTTTCAGTGTGTGTGTGTGTGTGTGTGTGTGTGTGTGTGTGTGTGTGGGTGTGTGTGTGTGTGTTTGTGTGTGTGGTGCATGTGTATATGCCCAGCATGCTGCTTACATGCCAAGCTGGTATCCCCTATGTTGAGGGAGCCCTGCCCCATCCAAAGCCAAGTCTCTCGCACACACACACACACAGTGGGACACATTCTATGATATCTGCAGCCTTAAACTCACTCTCTCTCTCTCTCTCTCTCTCTCTCTCTTACACACACACACACACATATGGCTTGGGCAGACAGCTTCTAGGCACCTACCTGCCTACATGGATACACACACCCACACACAAACACACACACGTTTTTTTCATTGAATTCATTTAAGACCTCAGTAACAACTGTGCTAACCTTAAGAGAAAGACATAACTCAAATAAATAAATAAATAAATAAATAAATAAATAAATAAATAAATAAATAAATGGTGACTGGTCTGTGCCCACTGTAGCCTGTGATTCTCGTTCTTGGCTGACAGGGGTGGAACCCTATCAGGTCTTCTGCTGTTGTACCCCATCCGCCTCAAGGTTCCGTATATTATGTATTCGGAGATGCTTTTCTGTTCACCATGGTTGTAAAGAGTGGTTATTTGAGTTACTGTAGGCTTCTGTATCAACAGAACTGCTAGAGATGTTTTTTGTTTGTTCGTTTGTTTGTTTCACACCATTCTGTGTCAACTCTAAAGACACTCTAACGTGTGTGAAAATCCCAGGACATCAATTTCCAAATTCCGATGTTTACTGTGAACATTACCTGAAGCGCGTGATGTGTATATGCATGATTTTATATGTTGAGCTGCTGCCAAATGATTAGATCCTGACTGAAAAATTTGCATGAATGAGTAGGTCTACAGGTGTTGCTAATAAAGTGATTGTGAGTGTATATAGTTTACTGCAAAACACTAGGCCTAGTACACAGAGTTTCTAGAGAAACAGGATGCTTCTGACAAAACTCCTTCATCAGCTGTGCAAACAAAACCTCTGGTAGTGGTTTCTCCTCCTACAGTTTCAGAAGAACTTTGCTTACCCAGGCATCCTGCTTCTCAAGAAATGTTGTGCTATTCATTTACAATATACAATATATATTGGGACACACCAGGAGTTTCTTTGATAATAGTTTAATTACTATTATTGCCACAGGACAAACAAAACAATATAAAATAGCAATTAAATAAGGAAAGCGAAATCTGTGTGGGATGTATTAACCGCTCACGCTCAGATTTTAATGTGACTCTAAATGAGCGCTTTATTAAAAGTAGGTGCACTTGGGGGTAAATCCTTTAAACCTTTGGATAAAATACTCATAGGCAGCGCTAGTATTAACTGTAAAACATAAAAACTGGTGTTACTAAAGTGCCTAATTAGGAATTTTACCCTTCTCTGATTAGATTAGACCTAGATTGTTAAGTAATTACTAATATTTTGCAGTTCCTTAAACGTTTGTCAATTCAAGTATACTTATTCTTTGGTTAGATTTTCAAATATTTAAGGATTTCAAATGCTAAATAAAAAAAAATGCTAAAATAAAGAGTGTTCAGAAACTGTTGAATAAAACAAGCCCTATCTGTCTTTTAGAAAAAAATTGTTAATTATATAAATATGGTATTTACATGCCACAGGCATAAACACTGACGTCAGCATATTAAAATCACCGAATTGTCACATATAACCTTAAATAATAATAATAATAATAATAATAATAATAATAATAATAATAATAATAAAAGAATTAGAAACACTGAATAAAATAATAAAGATAGCTAGGAATGTCTGATTAGTGCCACCTTTAGCATTGATCCATCAAGGTACCTCACTGTAAGGTCAGCAGCAGCAGTCACCTCTCCTCATGTGTTGCTTGGAACGCCTGCTGTTCTCTGATTAGTGTAGTGTTTGGAATCACACTTTGCTTGCAGGGGGTCAGAATACATCCACTGCGCGCTTAACAGTGTGTCTGACAGGGACAGCAGTGAAGGTCGTTCACCTGAATTTCACCTGCCGTGCTGTGCTGTCCACTTCATTAACAGTTCCAATGCTTTTAATTGTGTATGTGTGTGTGTATAGAGGGAGAAAGTGATATGTGATAAGTTATGTCACTGATCCATTCTTAATAGCCTTGCCTGCCGTTCACCCCTAAAAAACACGCACTAGAACTGGAAGGAGCTGGAAATGGTCTGAAGCACAACACAGCACACACACAACACATGCACACACACAAATACACACACACACTGGATTTATGATAGGCAGACCTTCCTGAGGCTGTAAAGAGGAGTATGGTGTATGTCCAGCAGTGTGAATGCACTAAAGAGGCCACTGCAGATACTTTGCTGTGGCTATGCTCCTTCCACTGGGACTGACAGGCACAATGGCCATGCCTCCTTCAGTAGGACTGACAGATGCAGGGGCCACACCTCCTTCATTGGGACTGACAGGTTCAGAGGGCATGCCTTTTTCATTGAGATTGACAGATGCAGAGGCCACACTTCCTCCATTGGGACTGACAGGTCCAGAGGCCATGTCTCCTTCACTCGGACTGACTGGTAAAAAAGACCACACCCCTTTATAGGGATTCACAGATTTAAGAGGCCATGCCTCCTTCACTGAAAGTGACACCTGAGATTATGCCACTTTCACTGAAAGAATGAAATAAAATAAAATAAAACAAAACTGTGCTGTTCATATATAAATTTAAAAGATTAAAGTCTTTGCGATACATGAAAAAAGCAATATAGTAATTGATAAATTAAACATAATGTATGAAAATGACTCCAAACAGGACAGAAGACCTAAGAATGATGAATAGATGAATTAGATGAGAACATTTTAAGCTGGATTTTAAAGCACCTATAAAGCTAGAGGGTGTTCCTGAACACATTTCCATCTTCTGCTGTGTATTCTGCTCTTTAGATAACATGTGTCCTGTCTCAGCATTTCTCAGGCATGTAAGTAAATGTTTCCACTCTGAGGTTTCTTTAGTGGAGTGTAACTGATCTGATCAGTGCTGGTGTTGGGTGATGGACCATGATGCTTAGCTTTGCCTTACCGCTGATTTCAGATCTAATATTTCAGCTCTGCTTCAGGGCAACAAACCCTAGACTTTCATCCATCCTTTAACCCTTAACTTCTGTTAGAGTCAAAATTGAACAGTTTAAAACGGTGCCAATTTGCAATTGTAACTTGTCGAGCTTCAAGCTCCTCATGATTTAAAGTCGCTAAGCTAGGTACACTACAACTACTAAGAAAACCTAGCTAACTACAATGAAGCTAGTTTGACAAACCAAGGAAAACTACTTTTTCCTCTACAATGGCTACTTCATTGTACAAAATAAAACTCACATGGTTTGTACAGAGTATGCCAAAAAAAAAAAAAAAAAACTACAGATACAACAGACTCAAAGAGGGCTTGCTCCACTACTCTTGTTCACTTTGTTTTTTTTTAGCTAGCTAATTTTGTCATGCTATACTGCTACTTGGTGAAAAAAGTAGCTATTTACTGGATAAGCTACACACTACTGCAATGCGACCAAAAATGTAGTTAAGCTAGTAGTATTGCTACTTGTAGCTAGCCACTCCATAATACTGTTTACATTTATTGTCCCCACAGCACCAACCCCAAATAAATATTTCTGACATGATTTGACAAAGATAATGTTGCTAGCTAATTCATTTTTGGAAATACCTGCTAAATAAATATTGTCATTTGAAGTGGGTAGTAGATTTGAAGATTTGGGAAAGTAATTATAGTAAATATTTTGGGTGGAGTAAACCTCCATTACTAGTTAGCTATATTATCCTTGTACTATAAGAAAGTTATAAATATGTTCACTCTTTCCATTTTTGTGGTTACATTAAGAAGTAAATTTCCAACTAGGAATTAGGGCTAAGTGTTAACATACGTGTCTGAAGTTCAGAGTTTTTAAATAAAGGTGAGATGGAGTTAGTGGTTAGGCTTTCGAATTAGGAGTTAAATGTCAAGGTTAAGGTTAGTCTTTTTAAATTAAGAGGCTGGGATTGGCATTGGATAAACTTACTGATGAGTGGTTAAAGTTAGGGATACAGGGTAAAAAGTTGGGTCAGAGGTTTGTGTGTGTGTGTGCACGTGTACGCGCATGCTCTACCCTATACGTCATCTCTAGTTTCTCCCCAGCATAAGGTTACTCAATACTAGCTTTAATAGATTAAAGCCACTCTGAGCCCAAATGGAGACGAGGTCAGGAACAGCGACTCATCACACACTAAACACTGGCACACACCTGTAGACCCTCATTCAGGTGAGCTAGGAATGTGTAAATGTGTGTGTGTGTGTGTGTTTTGAATGTCTAGCTTTGTATTGGCAAACTGTGAGCAATTCTAGCTTGATGTTATTTAATCTGAATGTGTGTGTGTGTGTGTGTGTGTGTGAGAGAGAGAGAGTGAGAGAGAGAAAGAGAGAGAGACCAAATGTCCCCAGAAGGATAGAAATATCTGTTTTGACCTTGTGGGGACATTTGGCTGGTCCCCATGAAGAAAACTGTTTGTTTGTTTATTTGTTTGTTTGTTCGTTGTTTTTGAAAAACTGTGGCTTTTATTTTTTTAAAAAAGGGCCAAAAACTTTACATTTGGTTACTGAGGTTAAGGGTTAGATTTATATGTAGATGTAGTATTAAATAAATGCATTAATAATTATGTGAAAGGGCAAGTATACTAAGCTAGTGTGTGTGTGTGTGTGTGTGTGTGTTTTAGGTTTTGCATTTTTTTTTTTTCATTTGTAGATATGAATTTAACTTTAACTATTAAAATATATAAGACTAAGGACTGGAACATAGTACAATATCTTTCTGTATAAGAATGTCTCTCTGAATGAGTGACATCTTACAACAACCTCATCTCTAAATTAATTACTGTATAGTTTACAGTGCATTTACAGCTGTGCATATACAGAAGCTAAATTCACAGTGCTGGCTCAAATCAGGCAAAACAAAACTAGATTAGAAAACCACACTCATTGAAACTGTAAACCAGAAACTAGGACAGGGAGCATAAAAACAAGGTTCACTGTAACATGGCTTAGTAATGCAGTTAGACTGTGACAAACAGAAAGTGACAGGGTCCGAAAACACCCACAACTAGAGATTGATAGTTATTGGGTCATGAGTGACACTGGGGTGGGTGAGTCAGATGATCTGAATCAGATAGTGTCAGGGGCTGATACGGACGCAGCACAGAGCAAATGGCAGGAGCAGGGACTGGGAGAAGCAAGAACAGGAACAGAGACTGTGATAGAGGTGTATTGGTTGAGGCTTGCGGGATTGCTGCAGCACTGGCTATTCAACACATTAAGCAGGTATTCCAGGGTCACTGGAAGTTGAGTTTTGGAGAATAGAAAACTTTGGGAGGAAAGACTGAGGCCACAGGAACATTGACTGGGACTTCAGAGACACTGGCAGGGTGATGCTAGGATGGGGCTCAAGGACCTCTGGGAGGAGATGCTGGAAGCACTGGGCAATTGGGAGGCAAGGCATGGGCCAGAAGAACATTGACTGGGACTTTAGGAACATTGGGTAGGCAATGTTGGGACCTCGGGGTGAGACATGACAATTGGGAGGAGATAGTGAAGTCCTGGGCAATTGGTAAGTGAGGCTGGGACCACAGAACTGTTGGATAGCAAAGTTGAGATCACAAGATGATTGGGAGGGGAGTCTGGTACAGCTGGTAATAAACAGAGGCTGGGAAGTGTGATTGGGGCCACAGGGTCATTGGGAGGTGAGGTTGGGGTCACAGGTTCTCTTGCTTCATCTTTGCCCTCCGTTTTTCTTCTCTTTAATTTGACTGTTCGTCCTTATCTCAGATTCTTCCTCCTCTTATTTCTGGTGTGTGATAACTGGTATTTGGAAATAGAGATTAGTAGTTTTAATGGGATAATGTTAGTATTAATTTATATGAATTAATGTTGACTTGTATGAATTTGTGTTAATTTGATGTTGATTTGTAAAAGTTAATGTTGATTGGTAAAAGTTAATGTTTAGTTTTTGCAGTACATTCTGTTATACAGACATCTTTATCTTTCTTCTTCTTGCTTTAGAACTTGTCAGGCCACAGGTATAGTGCTGGGGATGGCCGACTCTCAGGTCTTCAAGCTTAGTGAGTGCACTTTTTTGTAAAATGCTCCTTTCCCAAGCAGATATCCTGTCCCAAAAGCATAGAGAGATTTGGCACTAGCAGCCATGTCACCTGTGCCTATGGTTTTGATGCCTCTGAACAATCTGCCTACATCCACCACGATTCCCTAAAAACCCATAAGATGAGCCTATGCGAAATTCACAACTGTAAGGGGCATCTCTGAAAACCTTTTTCTAGTGTTCAGTTCAGCAAAAAGAGAACTGCTAAGCTTACCTGGGTGCATTGGTGGCCAGAAGAATCCGAGTTATATCCAGTGTGAATGTTCCATGAAGTCGAGTCTATAGGATGTTCCTTGTGCTCGATATGAGCCCTATAGTAGGGTTTAAACCTAAGGCCTTAGACCAACTATCTGCCTGGGAGAAAAGACAAGGGGTGGTCTGTTGTCTAAACAGAGGCTGGGACACTGGTGGACATCTTCACCATGGCCTATAGATAGGCTGGAATCCTAGCTCCTTCCGTGACATTCCACTGTATAAGGAGCAGCTCTTCCACCAAGACATTATTTAGAGCCACTTCAGGAAGTCTGTGCTGCTCATAGTAGTGTGAGTGTGGCATTCATCTCCTAAGGTGTTTCATCCTAAGATGTGTCAGTTCCTTATGATATTTTTGGCATACATTATCTAGGTGATTCTGGCAGTTACGAAGGGTGAAATAGAATGCTAGTTACATAAGTAACCTGCAGCTTTATAAACCCTGGGTAACCACCAGTATTCCTTGTCATTCAGAATTGGTGCCACCCTAACTAGAAAGCAGAAAGATTCCAGAGAAATATGTCTCTATGACAGCGATATTTATTGCACTTACTGCATCTAACCTCACTGCCTGACTACTTTGTTGGGACATCTCAGCATACGTGCACACAAAAAGTTATTCATGTGATTCTTACTACCCCAGGTGGTTATCTTTTCTCTGTTGTTTTTTCACCTGCTGTCATGCTTTCTCTTTCTGTCCCTCCCTTCTCCTTTACAGCTCCTGAGTCTATAGGACTTGGGTCATGATTCTTTGACTTTGTTGCGTCTGGATGGATATCCTGCAGTGTCACATGGCAACACCAGAGGAAGGACAATTTGCTTAGCAAAATTGTCAGTCTGCCTAGATGATAAGCTATGATAAAATGATAATACCTTAGGCAAGTTTTTGACAGACTTCACAGTCTTCTGTGCTTCTACTTTACAGAGAACCATTTCTAATTAACAATATGATGTGCCAAGACACATCTATTCAGTTTTTACACCCATATAAACACTAAACCTTCTCTTTTCTTTAATTTGCAGGATTTAATACCTCAGTGTGTACCCTTAGTACCCTCAGTGTGATGAGTGTTGCTGTGAAGCCCAATGGTGAAGTACCAGTTAGGAATCTGAGCTGTAATTCAGCTCCCTTGGAGGTCTGATCTCTGTCGTCAAGTTCACAGATGACTGTCCAAGCTGAGAGGATGGAGGTGGCATTAGTTGACTTTGAGAAGTTAGAGAACATGAAAAGTAATGTAGATTGCTCCAATGACAAAGCAGCTTTGACTGTAGATATGCCAGAAAAGGGGCTGAGCTCCAATGTCAACCATGTCATATATACCCCAAATATCCCTTCCTACCAAGAGAAAAGTCAGATTATGAGGGAGCCGCAGTCCCCCTCCATACCACCAACAACAACACGAGGCCGTCCTAGCTGTACTAGCCTGATATCCAACTGGAAACTTTTATTAAATGTGGAAGGCTCTCAGGTCGATAGCACATTCAACAAAATGGCCAAAGAATGCTATGAGGATCTATTTGTGGACCAGAAAGACACAGAGGATGGTGAGCAGAAAGTCATTATCAACATCGCTGGTCTTCGTTTTGAAACACGACTCAAGACCTTGGACCAGTTTCCTGATACTTTGCTGGGAGATCCCTTAAAAAGAATGGACTACTTTGATCCAATGAGAAATGAATATTTCTTTGATCGTAACCGTCCAAGCTTTGATGGAATTCTGTATTATTACCAGTCAGGAGGAAAGATCCGCAGACCTGCAAACGTTCCCTTAGATGTTTTTGCAGATGAGATAAATTTCTATGAGCTGGGAAGTGAAGTCATAGAGCAGTTCCGTGAAGAAGAAGGCTTTATCAAAGAACCGGAGGTTCCTCTACCATCCAATGAGATCTATAGACAGTTCTGGTTGCTCTTTGAGTACCCTGAGAGCTCCAATGCAGCTCGTGGAGTTGCTCTGGTCTCACTTATGGTGATTATTGTCTCCATCATCATCTTTTGCATGGAGACCCTCCCTGAATTTCGTGATGACTTTGAGGTCTTTCAAGCCATGGAACTTTCAATCAATCATACAAAGGATGCTGGAGTTCCCTCAGTCTCTTCACCAAGTGCCACTTCCAAAACCATTAGCACCACTTTCACTGACCCTTTCTTCATCATTGAGACAGCCTGCATCATCTGGTTTGTCTTTGAGATTGCTATCCGCTTCCTGGTTTGCCCAAGCAAACGCAAGTTCTTTAACAACATCATGAACATTATTGACCTCATCTCGATCATCCCGTATTTTGTCACTGTCGTAACTGAACTGGCAACCGTGACCAATACTAATACTGGAGGACAGAACATGTCCCTGGCCATTCTTCGAATAATTAGGTTAGTGAGAGTCTTCAGAATCTTCAAGCTATCACGTCACTCCAAAGGCCTTCAGATTTTGGGTCAGACACTAAAGGCCAGCATGAGGGAGCTGGGCTTGCTCATCTTCTTTCTCTTCATCGGCGTTATACTCTTCTCCAGTGCCATCTACTTCGTCGAGGTGGATGACCCCAACACACAGTTTGGTAGCATCCCTGATGGATTCTGGTGGGCCGTTGTCACCATGACCACAGTGGGATATGGAGACATGTGTCCCATTACGCTGGGAGGGAAAATAGTCGGCACTTTGTGTGCCATTGCGGGGGTTTTGACCATTGCATTGCCCGTGCCTGTCATTGTGTCCAACTTCAACTATTTCTACCACCGGGAGACGGAGCAGGAGGACAAGAGGCCAGTATCTGAAGATTCTCAGAAATTAGAGAGTGTCACAAAACATGACAGCAACTCATCTCTGAATAGGATAAATGAAAACTCTGAAGGTAGAAAAGCAAACTACTAAAACACTATGCTGACTTTCGTGCTAGAACATTTCAGTTAGTATTATTTTTGACTGTTCTCTGAAAAACATAGAATGTATTTTGAATAATCTGTGAGAGGACTTAATGAATGCTCTTTCAGTAGTGGCAGATCTTAGATGCTACCTCATGAAGCCACTATCTGCAATTCCAAACAATATACCATATATAAATAGTCAGAGTGCAACAAAATGTAGGTATATACAATGGTATACTAGAAACAACTACAATTTAATCACTGTGAAACAAACCTGATAGATTTATTAATGTCTAATGTGTAATGCCATTGTACTACATCAGTGATTTAACATTTGCAAGCCTTTTTGGCTATGTTCACATTACAAGCTTTTGTTTTTGCACAATACAGATTTTGTACTCAGATTGGATCTATCTATATTGACAGTTCACATTTGTAACAACAATTGACTCACATCTGTCCATAATTGGAATGCACCTGTATCCCGTCCCCCATATGCACACTACTCAACTTTGGTAGATTCCTTCCAGTTTTGCTTGAATTCCTCAAATATCAAGTAAACTACCAAGTTCCCCCATCCTTCCACAGAATATTGTACTGTGGTCACTGTTGTAGCTGCCCTCTGTTGCTGTTTTGGTGCTCTGCCGACACTAGAAAATGGCGACGACAGTGATATACACCTGTGCCTTGAAAAAAGTTACATTACGATATGACAGTTTTCATTTATGTTGCATGGTTACATATTTTATACGTATCCTATCTAGGACCACATATGAAAGTGGCTCAGGTCTGATTTGAAAAGATCAGACTTTTGTGTCCACACAGTTCTGAAAAAAATCAGATCAAATTTGTGTCAGTTCAACCTGGTAACGTGAACTCAGCCTTCGAATCATACTATACTGAGGATATTTTAAATAGCACTTATATACCAATGTATGGTGATTTTCTAAGATAATGTCATGACGACTACAGTTTTCCACACTTACCCCTGCAATACAGAGGACAACAACAGGCAAAATGAAATATCTTTATGTTCATCTGTCATGGAAGCAGCAAAAAAATCATATGTAAATAAAAAAAAAAGTAAATGTATTCATTGACATCCCTTCATTTTCATCATGCTGAATTCCAGTGGCCTCCATCTTAAGGGCTGGCCCACAACTTTTATCAGCTTGAATATACTCGTTAGCTGCGTCCCACTTTGCCTACTATCTCTCCTAAATAGTACCAGAGATTAGAATTATTGTGTCCCAGATTGTAGGTGTTGAAATGAGCATCCCAAAGGTACCCGGGTGGTTTACTATTTCCGGTAGATTTTCGACGTGTGGATCTGTGGACGCTTTTTTAGCTAATGTTGCCCACAACTCCTTGCGCGAGGGAGGAGGAGTTTTGTGACGGTTTGCGTTGCCGAATTCAATCTGCAAACATGGTGGACGAGTGTAACGTCGGTAATGTTTATAAATACAATAAAGTACTTTGTGTTTTTAAACTCTAACATTTAATTGTCTGTGTTTAGAAAGGGTTTTATGTCCTTGGCAGCTGATTCTCTGCATTCTTTTCCCCCTATCCGTTATTAGCATAACGGGATTTTTAAACTTACATTTATTTCTTTGGCACACACATTATCCAAAGTGACAAAGCAATGTACTTTGTTTAAGAGCCCATGATGGCTCTTTGTCTGTCCTTGGACTTGAACTTACAGTGACGAAGTGTTAAAAATGACCTCTAGAAAGATATCAAACCTGTGAGTGACATGAAAATCAAAGACGCAGCACTTAAGTAGTCGACTTTTGCATGCTTTCGTTTCCTTGCTCGTCTTGAATGCTGGTGTCATTCAGTAACTGTGATCCAGGCAGGTCTGATGTCAGTGTAAGAGTGATCCTGTACAGCTCTGGAGAACCCCCTCTGGAAACTCCCTCTCTCTTTCTCTAAATGTGTGTTATATAAGACACATTAGCAATAAGAACCGTCTCATCTTTCTTTGTAACATGAACATCCACTCTTTTTCCCCTCCATCAGAACTTCGCCTACTCTATCAGTCCATTCTTTCTGTCTGTCCATCCAAAACGGTCTGGCTTGCCCTCAGAGACATGCTGATACACTCTTGACACACATCAACACATTGGGCCTGGAAAGGCAAGTGTAATGGTGTATTCACTGCTGCACTGCTTGCCTCATGCAGATTTTATAGGTGATTCCACCATTGGGGTGCCATTTAACCATTGTAACTCTAAAAAATTTAACTTTTCAATAATCATTTTTTCAACACTGAATCTAAGAAAACACGCATTTCACTATTAAAACATGTGCTAACCCATCTCAGACAACGCTCTCATTTTTACAAGGTTTCATTGCTCACAAGCTGCATTTTGCTCTTGAATGACTAGAAGAGTAACAGGGTTGAGTTTTGTTGTGTTTTTTTTTTTTTTTTTAGCTTAGAATTCATTTAGCAATCTTTTAGTAAAGTTGTATGTACATGTTTGGGTAATCCAAACTAAAAATTTCCACCAGATTTTCTTCGTACTCACATGTGTACGTTGATCACCTGTAAAAGGCAAAGCACGTTCTCGACACAGTTCGTTTGCATTTACTGACTCCTACAAAACTTCCTAAAAGGTCAAGTGCACAGACAGCTGGGAGCACGAAATGAGTGATCAGGATAAAGACTGAAAGACAGAAGTGGAAGATATTTTGACTCGAAATGAGCACTGAGGGTAAAGACTGAAAGGTAGAAGTGGAAATTATTCCACTCTCGTCCATACCAAAAATAGATATTTAATAATATTTCAGAGTCTGAACAATCTGACTCAGAACATGTGATCTGCTACAGCATTTCTGGCTTCCAACTGTTAGAACTTGATTGAAATCAAGCATGTCCTGCTGTTACACCGGCTACAGCATGTGCACCGTGAAACCCCTATGCATTATTGATGCTGCCGAGAGTGATCCAGCCTCTCCTGCGCAATTCCTCCACCAAAAATAACACTCAGAGATTCACGCAGATACGGAACTTTCCATCAAAGTGTCCTTGTTAAAGATAGGTTGCAATTCATACATCTTTAATAGTTCAACAAAAAACTTCCATGCCCCCTAAGCTGTATAGCATGCTAATAGGAATGAGAAGGTATGCCAAGCAAGACATTTTAAACGTTGTTCTTTCAGCTGCTCCCGTTAGGGGTGGCCATAGTGGATCGGAGACTTGCCTTCCTGGTGCAAGTCTCCCATATTTTTTGTCCCGGTTTGGGAGTGGCGCTGAGATAACACTCCCAGGGAATCGAACCCGGGCCGTGGGAGGGCGGGATCCTTAGCCACTAGACCACCAGAGACCCAAGCAAGACATTTTAAATATATACTGTATATTCGAAAGTTGATTATTTTCCTATAACAGCACACCCAGAAGTTTTATTCCTTGTATATGACAGCAATTTGTCAACAATGACATTTTTTTATTTACTAGACTACAGCATGTCATACTTTTTAACTGTTATGTCTAATGTTGTGGAATGTCTGCGAAATAAGTTAGCTCCTGTTATCACTTACTTTTTCTTTGCTGAATAGCAAAAATATAAGAAAAAGATTATTATTAGATTTAGTTCATGTGGAGTGTCTGCCCTACAAGAACATGTGAATGAGCTGTTATTATAGAATCGATAACGCTAGAACAAGCACATTAATATTAACCCGTGATTTGTGTCATAGCAGACACTACTGTCATATTAGTGTTTGATAATTGACATCTTATATGTGCTGAATTATATCTCGTTAGAAAAAAAGGTTAAAGATTACTCCTGTTTGGGTAAAAATTACACAGTTTGAACTTTTCTAGAACAATACGAGAAATGATTTTTGAACACAACTTTATGGTTACAGTTTCTCTGACAAATATATATGAAGTTCAGGTCATACTGTGCTGAGAGGAAAATGGTGAAGAGACCATAAACCATTAAGTGTTTAAATATAAAAATCTCGAAACTCAGCTCGAAACCCATCACTCACAGCAACATTACGTTTTATTGGTTTTTTTTTTTAGTTATATCAGTTACAGTGGATTCAAATCTTTGAAAATATGGATTTAAATTACAGATTAATTTCCTAAATGCTCCTGGTCACAATCTGTTCTGTGTCAGAAAATCTTGCTATTCGATAATATTAAAGCATAGGGTTAATATAGCAGTACTTAAAAGATGACAATAAACGAATGAATGATAAATAACAGGACAAAAAAAATCAAATAAAATCTCCTCCTTCCTGTATATGTTGCAAGGAAATGTGCCTAGCCACTTTCAATGTTCTATTGTTAATGTTAAGGTTGTATTTTAAACTGTACACACATTACATTCAAATACATACATAAATACATAAGAATCACACTTGTATCAGAAATGCTCAGTGTGTGTGCTCTCTGAATTGTGGAATCAACTCTTCTTCCCTGAACAGAATTGTTCAAATCTAAAAGTTAGTCTTAATCCTCTTTCTTAATAATTAACCCACAGGAGTTGAGTTCAACTCTGAATTATTCACCTGGGTGACCTGAAGGTAACATGGTGCTTCCTAAGCTATATCCCCTTCTGGACAAGCCGAAAGACACAGGATCTTTTCGATAAGGCCCATTTTTTACTGTCTCACGGTCACTTAAGGTAGTTTAGGACGAATCTGTCCTCAGTGGTGGACTGTGTAAGTTAAGATTGAGTTTCACCAGGCAGATTGAGTTCTTCTGTGACAGACGTCTCCTGTTATCAAACTCTCAAAGTGGTTTGATGTTATCACCATTGGTCAGAACTGGAAACATTGTTTGTTTGAATTTCTTCTGTACTTTAAATTTAAGGATTTATTTTATTATAAAAATGTTGGAAGCAAGGCTATTTGTGTCCTACATGGCTTTGTACTTGTTCACAATTAGAGTATAGCATAGTACCCAGAAACGTTTAGCACCCAAACTTACATGCTACCCACTTAGCTAATCTTACAGATGAACACAATAATGTTTGATTGTTTTCGTAAATCTGGTATATCTTGACCGAAAATGGAAACTCTGATACTGAAAGCCTGAAACTAGTGTTAGCTAGTTTACTATCAGTTAGCTAATGGGTCTGTTATTTGAAATGGCTGATGAACACAGTGGTGCTTCATACAGCCTACAATTTTTAATATGAATAAAGGTACAGAATTTGTTTTAGGCTGTTTAATAGCTCCCATTAAACATATAAACTCTCTAAGAGGTGTGGAATTGCATCAAATGCTCAAAACCTGACGAGTATCAAATTAGAAACTGTGGTGAGTTTCTAAATCTTGATATTCTGAGCCGCGGAGGCTGCTAAAGCCAACACGGCTGTCTTTTGCTGACAACGTTGCTGCCTGTTTTGACCAAATTTGAAGAATTTGGGGGGAAAAAATAGTAGAAAATGTCTAAAAATAGAAAATTTGAATGTAAAAAATGATGTGAGGGATTTGACTTGTGATATTTTTAGGCGATATTTTAGATGTTTTGAGGCAGAAAAATAAAGCAAGTTCCTACATTAATTTAGGGCATATTTTTATGATAAACACATTATTGTGGAGAAAAGAACAACACAATTCAGTCAAATTTCTGGCACTGTAATCAGCCGAAATTCTGTAGCTTTTTCATGGCCGTCATTATTATAAAAGATTATAAAAATAAATCAGTATTTAAAAGTATCCTCATTTAAATTATTTTAATATCACCATTGCTATAGGCCTATTAAACAAATCTTATGATACACCATAAGTAAAAATGTAAAATGGGCATGCTCATGAGTTCGTTTTAAAACATTTCTGTTCCTGGTTTGAACACTGGGTGTCACTAAAGTTGAATGTGAAATTCAGAGTTCAGCCCCATCTTTTCTCCATCTTTTCCCCTCTCACAGTGTTAAGGAGATCAGTGAGGTGAATGAGGTTCATCCAACAGGCTGATCTGAATGCTACAGAGCTGTTGAGTTGACATGAGTCACAAGCAAATAAAGAACTCAGCACAAAGACAAAAAAATGTGTGTGCATTAAACGAAAGATGGTGGTAATATAATATAATATAATAACATGGTAATATAACATAACTTCTCAGCTTCTTATGGGTTTGTGAAGCGTAGCCAGGGAATGTGTGATTTTTTGTTTGTTTGTTTGTTTTCTTTTTTCTTTCTTTCTTTTTTTTTTTAAAGAAAATTGTTAAAGTGGTGGAAATCCATCACAATCCACCATTACGAAAGTTATTATATTTATCAGTGAGTTCTTAAATTACATATAACTATCGTTATTAGCCCTTAGTCACTTGAATTGAATGGGTTTAACCCAAACATCAATCCAAACTACAAAAGAAGTAGCCTATAAATAATATTAATTTGGACATAATGTGTTCTATCACAGGAAAGTCAGGAATAAAAAATAAAAAGCCAGAATATTAATATACACATTTGAATAATGAGTGTGATATTCAAGTAGTCTGATTATGTTGATAAAATAATTGTACTGAACGTGTTTATGAAATTTCTTTTAGAATTGAAGGGGTCACTGGCTACTTTAGAGGATGCAGGATGTTCATTTTCAAATCTGGTTTATTCTAATTTTAAAAATATACAGTGAGTATATGGTGTGAAACTGTCATTATTATTATTATTATTATTATTATTATTATTATTATTATTATTGTTGTTGTTGTTGTTGTAGTCATCTTTTATTACCATTGGAAACATAAACTAGTGAGAAACCGATGCTCAATTTGTTCCATAAATCACGCCTTTTATTATTAAGCTTTTATTATTAAACATTTCCAGGACATGAGAATGTGGCCCACAGAAACTACATCTGCACAGGGTCCAGACCAGAAACATGTGGACTTTTATCACACGCAATATACAGCATGAATATTTGTGAGCTTGGCCTGCCTCCATGTGGTCAGTTTAACAGAGAAGGTTACAAATGTGCATTTCTTCTATTTACAAATACACACCGTTTTCAATGTACTCAAATGTTTTAGGGCAGAGAAGTCAAACATACGGCCAACGGATTGATGAAGGTTCTAATCAGGCCAAACCAAATGAATTAAGAATCCTAAAAATATTAAAATATTATATATATAGTATATTAAGATCTCATGGGCTGTATTAGAAAGATAAGTTCTTTTTTTTTAATTGTCATTGCACAGGCAAAAGAATTTAGTTAAGCAGCAATCCGGCTAACACGCAGTTACATGACATGATGACATAATACAAAACAATACACTAGAATAAAAAATATACATGCGTGTAAACACAGCTTTAGGGCAAACTAATCAGTGTGATGAGGGAGTAGCGCAAAACAGAAAAAGGTTAGTTACTTTTATTCTACTATAGGAGCAAAAAGAGCAGTAAACTCAGCTACTGCCCTAACGTGCTAATGATAATTCATACAAGATGAAAAGTTGACATATAATCCCAATTAAGTCCATTTCAGTTCCAGGTAGTAATGCTATAAAATGTGGAAAAGTTCATCTGTTCATATGTTTTCTGTCATTTTCGATCCATTTGTGTGTTCAGAGTGCACCTTTGATATAAATGCTGAAAAATTAACAGGAGTTGTTGTTATTGGTCTACTAAACGGATTTTTGGTCCAGCCCACCTGACATTGGACAGTTGACACTAAAAGTAATGTGGCCAGTTACCTAAAATGAGTCTGACACCCATATTTGAGAGTCGAATATGCATTATGACTGGTAAAGAGGTTTTAAATGGTTGTAACATCCATAATTTCCTACTTTGCATTAAGACCCACTGCTGTCACTGGACTGTCCTGACTGGGAAATGTAATCCGTGTGTCAGTGAGCTCAGCGGTGAAGTGAGAGTGTGTATAGGAAATGCAAGCCCTGTTCCAGGTGTGTTTCATTGCTGTATGTGCACACACAGCATAAACACCGTCGTCTCTCATTCACACACACACAGCGGCCACTAGCTTCACTGTTCCAGAGGACACTGTGCTAAAGTAACGTGATGCTGAAACAATAGACCTGGTTGTATGGCCTTTTGGTCTTTGTGTTGTCTACGGCAAGGGTAAGTCACAAACAGTCAAGTAGCTCCTGACATGCAGCATAAATGTTTAAAAGCCCTGTTGTCTGCTCTTAAGACATCACACAATATGAAGATTAGGATAAAGGATAAAGTGGTGTGGTGATTTTTTAATGAGCGTGTTTTGGATGAATTTGCTCAAGTTTGGAATCAAACTTAAATACTAACCGTACTAAATATAAAGAGTTATATGGAATCAGGGCCATTTCTGTTCGTACCTGGTGCTTCTGTATTGTGTAGTGACGGTATTTGATTTTTCTATATGGGTTTTTATATGGCTAATTTGGTGTGATGGTTAATCAGGAGATTTGTGGATGTTTTTGTGGCACGTTTGTTGCAAATTCGACAAATCGCCTCCTGCAGGTTGTTTAGATCCACCTTTCTATTTGAATGTTTTCATTTCAGAATAAAACGAATGATTCAACTCCACTTCACAGGAATTTAATTTCTACATTTAGCTTATTCTAAAATGTTTTTGCATGGATAAGCTGATATGAGGCAGAATAATGAGTAATCATTTATTGATGTTATTAGGATTCCACCCCCAGACATACTCATTACCATATTCCACACCTAGTACTGCAGGTTACAGGTCTTTCATTCAGGACTTGCTGAATGGATAAAACATATGGCTTACATAAGGGGTTGAAAATGGTAGCTGGATAAGTCCCACTTGCCTAGAAGAAGGCCTACTCATGGTTAATAGCAACGTTTAGCATGAGAGTTTATTTCACACTGAGAGAAAAAAAGATTTCAGTACAGTTTAAGGAGCAAATGATTCCTACTACTGCTCAAATTGTTTGCTGAACAGTTATGACCTGAATGGGAATACTTATAATTTTGGTAATGGTAACTGCTTTTTAATGAGGTTTTTTTTTTATCTATAGTTGGAAAGCCAAGTGGGTTCAGCCTCTATAGACTTCGTCGTAAAGGTTTTTGCAACATACAGGTTGGCTGTACTTCTGGATCGATAACTCACATCTGGTCAATGGCAGGAGTAGCTTCTTTTGAATAGCTGTACAGACTGATTGGCAATAATTTAAAATAAAAGCTTTAATTTACAATGACTGGCCTTTACATGGCAAGTTGGCATTGTGGATGCGAAGGCCAGGATGATCTCATGGTCATCCAGGCCAAACATGCTTGCTGTCAGGGTAGAATTCTTTTCTATCATTAGTTTCTCAGTAGATGGGGCCGGCAGATCCCACTGTCTGAGCAGCACATCCCTAGTAAAGCTCCCATGGTGTTTGGAAGATGCT
>CM040990.1:3427181-3502794 GCA_022985145.1 Pangasius djambal | reverse complement strand
TGTGTGTGTGTGTGTGTGTGTGTGTGTGTGTGTGTGTGTGTGTGTGTGTGTGTGTGGTGCGCTGTTATACGAAAAAATAATGCACACCTTCTGACCAATCATATTCAGGCATTCAGCCGCTATGGTTTCATTTCCAATTACTGCACAGATGATTGATCAATGGGAAAAATGTTAAAAAAAATTGTCCTTACAGCTTGTTGCTCAATAATGTCTCTCCTTCCAGCAGGAAAAAATAAACAATTTTCAGTCTAATTCATGAAATGCCCAGAATAAATCCCCGAGCCATCCCTGCACTGCAAAACATGACATCATAACAAATAAAAATATCTTGAATATAGTCAAATTTCTGTAGTATTTCCTGTTACAAGCTTACAGTAACCCAAATATGAGATTATTACATTTATTTTTAGATTTTACTAGTAAAAATGTCTAGAAATAGGTTTAATAATCTTATATTTGGTTTAATGTAATCTTGTAAATAGGGACTATTACATATATGTGAGTCTATTCCAGATAATTTTACATGCTAAAATGTAAAATTTTAGCAAAAGGTGAGGATTACAGGCCTTTCTGTAATACCTAATGCTAACGTTAACACTGTAATCATGGACTTTTTAAAAAAATTTTTATCTGATTTGTGTAACTGTGCGGATTCTTGAGCTAGGCATGACTTACTGCTGTGGACGGACTTCATCATCTGATCTTTCTTCTCCAGACCTCTTGTTTCAAATCGATTACAGAAAAGCTTCATTTTGTGAATATTACTAGCATTGACTGACACTGAATCTGATTTCTTGGTGGTTTCTTTGTGACTCTGCTTGAAATACCCGGGCTGATGGTAAAATATTGTTCTGTATTGCACACACTGATTAGTGTTGTAGTCATGAGCTGCCTACAACCCGCATGTGTGCTAGGACTTTTGTGTAGCGCCTGGGAAAACCCTTCACCTGGTAATACATAGAAAATTGCTACTATATGTAATTCTAAAAGCTGAAATGTTTTTCTTTTGCATGGATCTCAACCACAAGTAAAGTTCTAGCATTTTAAAACCTGGTTACCTCAAAAAAAATTAAAAAGGGAGAATAAAGATTCAATTCCAATTCCACTCAAAGACACCAAAAAACCAACTGTATAAAAGCAACTGCTATTTATTGATTTCATCTGCATTTAAGTTCAAATGTAATAAAGAAGAACTAAAAATAATAAATATGCCCATTAAAAGTCGCTCGTGTCACTCAGTTTGTCGCTTGTGGGTGTGCACTGTCCAGCAGATTAGCAAAGCAAGCTAACTGTACTAACTACGTACTTTGACCACCGATCTATGCTACTTCCTTCCAATCTGTATTTTACTTCATAATGAGAAGTTTATGATGGCATAAGATGAAACCACTGTTATTCGTTTTTCTGCTATTTCTGAGCGTCAAACAGTAAATGGGAACTAAATGTAGGTAGGAACTAAATTTGTGCGTGGGGAACTGAAGAAATATCCAGTCACTCGCACTACAGGATTGGTCCGAGCAATCATTCGAGCCAGTCATTTGGGTTTGTCACTTTACCACGGCATACCCAATTTACAAGGAAGTGAGAGAATCTCAATTCAGTTGTCGCTTTCCAGTGTCGCTGAAATTGAGGCTCCAAGAAAATGAATATTCACCTGCCATTTTGTGATTCGATAATGTGAATACAGGGTTATTCATAGCCAAGAGCAGTTTTTGCTTTGTGACATGGTACATCATCATGCTGGAAGTAACCATTAGAAGATGGGATGCACATGGCCAGCAACAATACTCAAATAGGCTGAGGCATTCAAATGACGACTGATTGGTATTTACGGGCTTAAAGTGTGCCAAGAAAACATTCCCCACACCATTACACCACCTCCACCAGCCTAGACTGTTGACATAAGGCAGGTTGGGTGCATGGATTCATGCTGTTGCTGCCAAATTCTGACCCTACCATCTGTGTGCCTCAGCAGAGACTTAGATTCATCAGACCAGGCTACATTTTTCCAGTCTTCAGCTGTCGAACTTTGCTGAGCCTGTGCCCACTGCAGGCTCGGCTTTCTGTTCTTGGCTGACAGGAGTGGAACCCGACGTGGTCTTCTGCTGTTGTAGACCATCCACCTCAAGGTTCGACGTGTTGTGCATTCCGAGATGCCTTAACCTTTCTGTCAGCTCAAAACAGTCTGGCCATTCTCCATGATGTGAACATTACCATGCATCTGCATGATTTTATGCACTGTACTGCTGTCACATGATTGGCTAATTAGATAACTGCATGAACAAATAGGTGTACAGGTGTGTTCCTATTAAAGTGCTCCGTGAGTGTATAATTGTTTTCTGAAAGTACATGTCATAATATATTGCTGGCACAAAAACCATGTTCTTTTTGGCTGTTTCCAAGAATTCAGCTGCAGCCACTACACATTTATCCAAACACACAATGGGCCTCATTTATCAGTCTTTTAGTAAAGTTGTGTGCAAATGTTTGCGCAGGTCAAACCGAACAAAAGACTTTCGCCAGATTTCTGAAAGTTTCCGAAACGCTGATTTTCTTCGTACCCATAAAAGATAAAGTGCAAAGACAGCGGGGAGCACGAAATGAACGATCAGGGTAAAGGCTGAAAGACAGAAGTGGAAGTTATTTTGACTCGGTTCTATGCCAATAACAATATTTAATAATACAAGCTATTCTCTAAGCTATTCGCAGACAGGCTGGCGCGTCCTCCGTTTATACAGTGCCATTTCTTTTGTTACAACTGAAAGATTGGTTTTATTTGTCTTCATTTATAGGTTTTTGTGTTGGCTCGCAATTAACGCATATAATATAAAACGACTGGTTTTCGGATAATATTCTTGATGGTGCTCTTAGTCCCTGACCGAGTGAACTAGCATGAGGAGGTGTTTTTGCTTGAGACACCAAAGCTCTTCTATAATTCTCTCCGGATAAGGACGTCTGCTAAACGCTCTAAACGTAATAAAAATAAGCAATTTAAATTAAAGTATATTGTTTTTGTAAAGGTGCAGTAATCCATGCAATTATGTGATTTGAAATTGATCAAATCAGTGGAGGTTTATATTAGTCGTCTTACGTGTAAATCTGCACACACTCGGGAGCACGAGTAGGATACAAACTTTTTCAGAATTTAAGGGATTTTCATGAACACCAAATTTCTTGTGTAAACACTCGTACTAATGATTCATGAATAAATCTGTTGATATCCAGCTTCATAAATGTTGTTGATGATCTATAAAGGGTTAGCATAAAAACATTGGAGCTATTCAGAAAGGATTCAGGGCTGGTGGCCCCGTCCATTCTTTACAGGTTCACCGTATACATTGTAAACCATCTCATCTCCACCATCTTGTGTCCTGCCTTTTTGTTTGAACACACACCAACAAACACTTTGCTTTTTTCCTATTTCTCCTTGCTACAGCCTAATGCCAAGATCACCCTACTGTTCGGGAAACAAAAACAGCCCAGGCTTTCAGAGCAAACACTTGTCCAAGCACTGAGTGTGTATTCTCACCTGCAGTCCCGAGAGCGCTGGGTGTTGCTTGTGTGTGCGAGCGTCTCTGCTGCTTCACATGCTGTAGGAGTTCATACAGGACGTCACCTGGAAGCCGAAATTAAAATCAGAGCAGTTTATTATCCCTGAGCCATGTCTTTAGATTTTAAAGCATAATATTAATATTTTAAAAAAAAACAGACGCTGGCCAATGACTTATTGTAATGAATGACTGAATTTTTTTGTTGCGATCGATGTGATCAGGTTTTGTTGCGAGCACGATGTGATCAGGTTTTCCCCTACACTGGAATTTAGATACTAGTTTGTGCCTGTATTAATGCACTTAACTAGCTATCTAACTCGCCATACTTTATTAGATTGTTTTAGCCTCTCGGTCAGGTCTCCGGGCAACCAAAAACATGGGACCGGGCAACACTGGAGGTTTTACTTGTCTGTTGGGTTTGCCCACCTGGAATAGAATGTAAAATTAACTATCTGGAACATACTCACTGACCACTTTATTAGGAACACCTATACACCTGCTCATTGATGCAATTACTGAAGCTTGGTCCTTCTCCCAATCTTCAACCGTCCGGTTTGGGTGAGTCTGTGGCCACTGCAGCCTCAGGCTCCTGTTCTTGGCTGACAGGAGTGGAACCTGATGTGATCTTCTGCTATTGTAACCCATCCACCTCAAGGTTCGACTTCTTCTTCTGTATTATGAGATGCTTTTCTGATCACCACGGTGGTAAAGAGTGGTTGTTTGAGTTACTATATCCTTCCTGTCGGCTCAAAAAAGTCTGGCCATTCTCCTCTGACCTCAACCCATTTCCACCTGCAGAACAGATTTTTTTTTTTTTCCATACCATTCTGTGTAAACTCTAGAGACTGTTGTGGGTGAAAAAATCCCCAGAGATCAGCAGTTTCTGAAATACTCAAACCAGCCCATTGGGCAACTAACAACCACGCCACGGTCAAAGTCACAGAGATTTATTTCTCATTCTGGTGTTTGTTGTGAACTGAAGCTCTTGACCTGCATCTGCATTGTATCTGTATTTTATGCATTATTTTGCTGCAGCATTATAGGCTGAATGAAGCAAAGTACAGTAGCGTACAGGTGCTCCTAATAAAATGGTCAATGAGTGTAGAACTAGCCGTCTTGTCTTCGACAGCAAATTAGCCAATAGCTACAGGTTTTTAGTAAGGTTAAAACCTTAATAAGAACGTTTTTCCATTCTGGGTCCCCTTCAGATCTACAAACGCTGATTGTTTTCCCCTTTTCCTATTTCACCTGAACTGGGACAGCGCAGGCGGAAATCCTCCTTGGTGAGGAGACACAGCGCTTTGCCATTCATCTCGAACTTCTCGTGATCGGCGCGGCGCAGGGCGTATTCCCTCTGAGCCCACCGCAGCCACAAATTAACATCGTCCTTATCCCACAGAGACGGGTTAATACCTGATAAACAACACACACGTACACATCACAGCTTTTATACATGCTAAATTACATAAGGAGGCAAGGTTTATCTGCTTAAACTCATACATTTTTAATAATAACACAAAAATAGCCTAAATCTTTTATACACACTAGGACATGATGAGGCATTAATTATTTGTTTAATGTCTGTTTTCTCTTTTAACATCATTTTATATAACAACACAAATACATAGTCTGTATTTTTAAGTAATAAGGCATTATTTATCTCTTCTAATGCATCCTATTATTAGTTTTTTACTTCTGTAATATGTTGTATACCACACTGAGATCATAAATATTAAATGTTTTATACACAGTAAACGCCACACCAATCTGACATCTCTGACATGCATAAGTGAAGTTTTAGTTTTATATCATGATAATGCATTTCTGATATTAATAATTAATTAATTATTAGTTTTTTTTGTTCTGTAAACATTATTATTATTTAAATAAACATTTCTTTTAGATATTAAATTAGTTTCTATAAAATAGATAATCCAGGACAATCATAACGTGCAATAAAATACTGTCTGAAAGTAAAATAATAATAAAGAAAAAACTGCTTTAAAATTTAATTTATAACTAATACAGTTTATAATAATTTATTGAATTCATCCATTTTGTAATTCATCCATTAAATATTTCGAAATTTATTTATTTATTTATTTATTTTTTTTACATGTAAGCACGGGAATTATTTACCTGCAAACAAATACATAAGGCATGAGGCATTTTAGCTTTTAAGCAGCGAATACATATTAAATTTAAATAATAATCAGAAATGATGTGTAAGTTTAGGACTTACGTAATCTTCCAGGAAGTTTGCAGAGTTCGTCTGGCGTTTCAGGAAACATGGAGGTCGAGGGGTTTGTGGCATGGAGTTCCAGTTCACCATCGCCTGCATCCTAAATAAATAATGTTTTACATTTTTTTTTTAATTTATTAGAATTATACAAAGTGTTAATAACAATAATTATAGTAAAGTTCTCATCTTAGATTATATACATTATATGTTTGTATTGTAAACATGGTGCTTGGGTTATTCTGAGTGTTAAGTTTTTTTTAAATTAAGAATAGTTTTTAATAAGAATTATTTATCAAACATGGAACTTTAAATGATTACAACAAACAAACAAACAAACAAATAAATAAATAACATGTCTATCTATCTATCTATCTATCTATCTATCTATCTATCTATCTATGTTTTGTTTTTTTTAAATAAATAGCCTTGTGTCTGTAGTATTTCTAACACTTAGACCACATTAGTAACCTTGGATATGCTAAAAATAATGATAATGATGATGATAATAATAATAATAATAATAATAATAATAATAAAGAAGTTGTTACATAAATATATTAATAAGTAATTTTGTATTCCTTTATTTCCTGGTATTTAATTGTGCATCTATGCTTTTTTTTAAAAATAACTGACTGTACTATTTGTAGAAGTAGACTCATGTATGATTTAGTTTTCCAGAAAAGGGCCCAGGCTTCCTGTAAGCAGTCTGACTTACTGCCTGCTTTGTGAAGTGAAAGAATGGCTCAGGGCAAAAGTGAAAGTAAACTGTGGAATTAAGTGCCTTGTGCACTGCACATTTGTGCCTTTCCCTTCTGCATTGTTGTTGAAAGCAGTTATTCCTCCACAATTGCTGTTATTTAAGGATTAGAGCTGTTAGACATGTTGTAATGACTGAAGCAGATGTGAAGTTTGATGACTTGGGTACAGGCTGATTAATAACGCAGTGCTTTAGAACAGGATCCTCAGGTCTGTAAAATGGAGGCTGGATTTCCTGTATGCTGTTATATAATGGTGTATAGCTGTGTGTGTGTGTGTGTGTGTGTGTGTGTGTGTGTGTGTGTGTGTGTGTGTGTGTGTGTGAGTACTCAAACAACTAACCCTTAGTGTGTCTAAAGACATAAGAGGTGTGTGTGTGTGTGTGTGTGTGTGTGTGTGTGTCAGCTCTTACCGTGATGAGTGTAGGTGCTGTGGAGCTGTTGGTCATTTTGGTCTTCTCAAAGTGCACATCACATTATTTTCATGCCTAGTTAAAGAAGTGCTCAGCGATGGAGCTTTAAAAAAAGATGGTGTCTCTGTGGAGAGGGATGAAGTGAAATGTTTTCCCAGATGCAGTCGGTGCTGAAAGAGAGTCAGGCTGCTGTTAGAGGAGAAACCTTCCGGGAAATGAAAGTGAAAGAGGATCTGCATGTGAGATTTGCAGAAACAACACGACCAAGAGGCTGAAAACTCCCCAAAACCCCCAGAATCAGTGCTGCTCATCTTCCAGTGTGCTGGCAGACATGAAGAGAGCTGAATAAAGAGGCTCAAGAGATGAACTGATTCTTTAATTCATTCATTTATTAATTCATATTCATCTATGACATGATACTACTACTACTACTACCACCACTACCACTACCACTCCCAACAACACTATTATTATAATTCTTATACTGCTTCTTCTTATTATTATTAATAACAACGACACACCTTTGGTGCTTGGCCCCCTAATAGTAGCATTGAAAGCTCGCTGCTGCCCTCTAGTGGTGTTTTATCCTTATTTCAATTGTTTAGATTTTATTTGTTTAGGAAGGAAACTTTGCTCGACTATATTTAGAAACTTCTGACTTTAGGTAAATCTTAATCTGTTCATAAGATTTATTTTTTTAAAAAAGTTGGATATTTGTTCTTTTTGAGTCTGACTATGACTTTAAACAGCTTTACAAATAAAAATAAATAAAAAAAATAAAAAAAATAAACAAACTCTTACCTCTTTCAAACTCACTGAAGTCTAACTCACTATCTCACTCATCTCCTCAACATTTCGTTCTTTCCTCAGATCTTGGAGAATTGTACCCCGCCGAATGATTTCCTTTCATTGGCTGCTTAAATTAGGGGGTATTTCATGTAAATGAGATGTATATGATGGCAAATAGTAGCATCACATGTGCATATGATGTAAATAAGGGACTAGTGGGCGGAGCTTGTTTCTACACAGCCGACGTGGATTCACGAACTGTGCTCAGCTCAGCGCTCATTTTGATGCTACACAACTAGGAGTGGGCGATATGACAAAAATATCATGATAATATCGAGATATTTCTACAATACACGATATGTATTGATATACACTCACCATCCACTTTCTTAGGAACACCTGTGCACCTGCACGTTTATGCAGGTATCTAATCATCCAATCGTGTTGCAGCAGCGCAATGCATAAAATCATGCAGAGGTCAAGAGCCTCAGTTAACATTCACATCAAACATCAGAATGGGGGAAAAATGTGATCTCTGGCATGGTTGTTGGTATCAGGTGTTTTGGTTTGAGTATTTCAGAAACTGCTGATCTCCTGGGATTTTCACACACAACAGTCTCTAGAGTTTACACAGAATGGCGTGAAAAACAAAAAACATTGAGTGAGTGACAGTTCTGTGGGAGGAAACACCTTGTTGATGAGAGAGGTCAGAGGAAAATGGCCAGATTGGTTCGAGCTGCCAGGAAGGATATAGTAACTCAAATAGTCACTCTTTACCACTGTGGTGAACAGAAAAGCATCTCAGAATGCACAACACATCAAACTTTGAGGTGGATGGGCTACAAAAACAGATGACCACATCAGGTTCCACTCCTGTCAGCCAAGAACAAGAACCTGAGGATATCATGGGCACAGATTCATGCAAATTGCACAGCTGAAGAGTAGAAGAAGAAAAAAAATCACCTGTTCTTTTTCCAGCCTTCAACTGTCCAGTTTCTGTGAGTCTGTTCGTAGTAAAGTGGATGGTGAGTGTATGTATATAAGGTCACATTAAAAAAATGTTTGTTATTTCATTTAATGTCTCCAAAAATAATTTTATTTGTATTTTTATATTCTAAAAAATAACTTTTATTTATAAAGCAAATTTAAAAATTAATGTAGTTTGTCGAAAGGAAAAGACAAAAAAAACCTCAACTAAAAATGCTAACGTTATAATTGTAAAGACATTTTTAATTAGCTGCTTCAGCTGCTTGCAGTCAGTTTGTAATTATTTTAAAAAAAAAAGTAATAAAACCATATCGTGATATCCACAATATCTCAGAAAAGAGTAATCACTTATCATACTTTATCATGATATCGATATATCATTATTTCACCCAGCCTCTTATACTACAGTTTCATAAATCAGACCCAGATCCATTCGTACATCATTCTGTGCACTCAGATCCCTTTTTTATGTTTGTATGAGTAATGTGTAGGGAGAACGTGCAAAAGAGGAACGTAAGAGAATTTGAAACATAAAAGAAAAGTAAAAGTATTACTCTGAGTTTGAGTATACATGTAATCTGTAATAAAATGTTTACATCCCATTAGAAATGTTCTGTTCTGTCTCTACATGCAGCACATACCTCGCTGTCAACTCTGGTAATATCTCACTGCTTGAGGTGATAAACATGCCTGCCAAAAGAACAACTGTAAATATACTGTACACCTGCTCATCCATGTAATTATCCAATCAGCTAATCATGTGGCAGCAGTCCAATGCACAAAATCATGCAAATACAGGTCAAGAGTTTTAGGTAATGTTTACATCAAACATTAGAATGGGAGAAAATATGAGCTCTGTATTTATGACCATGGTATGGTTGTTGGTGAAAGGTGGCCTGGTTTGCGTATTTCAGAAATGTATGAGCTCCTGGGTTTTTCATGCTCAGCAGTCTCTTGAGTTTACACAGAATGGTGCGAAAAACAAAAACCATCCAGTGAGCGGCAGTTCTGTGGGTCGAAACGCCTTGGTAATGAGAGAGGTCAGAGACTAGAATGGCCAGACTGGTTTGACAGGAAGGCTATGATAAGCCAAACCACTCTTTACAACCATGGTGAGCAGAAAAGCATCTCAGAATCCATAACACCTTGAGAACCTTGAGATGGATGGGCTACAACAGCAAAAAACACACTGGGTTCCACTCCAGAATTTTTCCTTTAAATATAGGATGCAAACTGCAGAAAAAGTTGGTGCAGCGTGCCTATCATAAATACTCTAACATACAGGTATATTACAGTTAGGCTAATGTAAAAATGCTAACACATATGCTGCTTAAGTGTAATAAAACAAATGTGTTTGATAAGTATGTATAAAATGCAGGTCAGTAAGCGCAAAGAAACCCTAAGCTAGCATACAGGTTAGTGATTAGGGCTGATGCCTACACCAAGTTGGCCATAAACTGATCCCAGAACAGATTTTACACAAATCAGGACATATATGAAACTAATAAACTTTATTAAATCATTTTTCATCATATGTATACAGAAATATGAAAATATGTACATCCAAAATAGCATGTCTGGATTGCAAACTAAACGGCTTCAAATGTCGATATAAAAATTATTTATTTTTCATATACATTTTATATAAAAAAAGGAATAGAAACAAAACACACTCTGGGTAAAAAAAATAAGGAAATGAGCATGCTAGTTCAGAGGTAGTTATATTTATATTTTATACATAATAGCTAGCTACTTTACAACTGTGAAAAGCAGAACCCCCGCGCTGTAGTACAGTCTAATCCACGGCTGTTTCTCAGATTACATTTACACGTGTTAAAGACAACAAAACCCACTGAATGCGTGTCTAAGTCCAATGTGAGACTGCTGCACCTTAAACATTTATATTCCAGTTTAATCTTTGAATTTTTAAAACAGTTTTTATCTTTTTTGGCAAGTGCAGACGTGCCAATGCTTAATGAACTACAATTTGTATTAACATAGTATGTGGTTGATTTATCATTTTAAATAAGTGTTTTTTATTTAAAACACTCCTCATAACCAGGTATGCTAGAGTAACCATTTTCACATTGTAATATTAAAGGAACAGTTCAGGCAACAATGAAAGGGACACAATGTCTGTTCTAACTCCGAGGAATTTTATCAGTGGAGTATGGAAGCTTGCTTTTGCTACGTATGAGAAAATATTACACAGATTTACCTCACAACAATCTCCCACTTGTGGTTATACGGCTATTACCTTCCCCTAACTACTCTACACCAACACCGCAGACACGGCCTCAGACGTTCTCCCGGACTGGGCAAGTTCCTGCTGAAAGGAATACATCAGCTACATTATATTGCTTGTTATGTCGCAATGGAGAGGAAAAAAGTCACAATTGTGTGATGTGTTGCAATTATGTGGCGTTATGTTGCAATTGCGAGATAAAAAGTAGCAATTTAGTGATGATATGTGACAATGGTGTGATGGTCTGTTGCAGTGGCAAGACATAAAGTCACAATTGAGTGATATTGTGTGTCACAATAGCGAGAAAAAAGTCGCAATTGCGTGATATGTCACAATGGCAAGACAAAAAGTAACAATTGTGATGTCATGTCACAATTGCGTGGTGATATGTCGCAATTGCTAGATAAATCTGAGTAATATGTGGCGTTATTATAAATCTGAGTAATATGTGGTGTAAACAAGCTTCAATAGTGCAGACATGTTTAGATTTTTTTCTCATTTGCACTGGAGCTAGGAGGATTATGTAGCTAAGAAGTAATACAAACCCAACTGAAGCTTCCAGTTTAGCCAACATCAGACAGCAAACGCATCTCAGCTGATGGACTATATTTGGGGTAACATTTGGATGACATTGTGTGCATTTCATTTTTCACCAAATTGCAAGGTAGGATTTGAAATATTACACCTGCTTATTGTATAAACCTGTTGGAGTCCATATTTATTTACTCTGTTATCAGACAGTAATAGAATTTTGTCCATGATACATGTCTTTCTCCTAATTGGAAGGGTTCTGATATCTGAGCAATGTCCAAAAGGATTTATGAATGGCACACGGGATGTGAAGACTGATAAACTCCAGAGATGAGTGAGCTTCCTCTCTGATTGTCCATCCTTTTGCTCCAAACATTTTCCTCCTTTTTGTCATTTTCTTTATTCGTCATCTGCAGCTGGCATGGCACAAGTGGCACTGAGCCCTCGAGCGTCGCCTCTGCCTCGGAGCAAAAAGGCACAAGTGCCTGGGTGGAGTCGCACGAGCTCTTCTCCATCTCCACAGAGACGAAGGAGTCGAGAACGCGGTCCTGTACCAGGCGAGCTCGGTTCAGGAGGAGCTTTGCATCCTCGCGGAAATGCGGGTTGAAGAGGATGTAAAGCAGCGGGTTGACGCATGCCGGCAGTGGGAGGAGCAGCAGCAGGACAGATTTGATCACATCCTCACTGACGGGGATGAGGGAGAGCAGGGAGGCGAACGTGAGGAACGCAACAGGGCAATAAAGCAGGCAGTTGGTGAAAATGAGCCAGGCGACGTGTTTGATCATGGCGCAGTCCCACACGCTGTCGAAGTTCCCCTTCATCAGATCCCAGTAGAGCTTAATATAGGTGCTTGTGATGAGCAGGAAACAGAGAGAGTTCATCATAATCAGAGCTACCATGAAGCCCAATGTGGTGGGCGGGGCATCTGGGAGAGGGGACGGGATACAAAGGGGTGTGGTTCCAAATTTCCCAACCCCCAGCAGCGGCAGGCTTGCAGAGACCAGCGAAAGCGTCACGCATACTGCCGCGGCGCATCGGACACTGCCATGAGACGGCGACTTCCCGAACGAGACGGAAACACTGCACTGGACCGCCGCAAGCACCAGGAACAGGATGGATGATTCTGAAGCTGCCACAGAGATGAACCCTGTTGCTCGGCAACCGGCGCCCGTTTCCCAGCGTGCACCGTATGAAGCGAACTCGCCAAAGGTCAGAGCGTCGATTAGCGCCAACACACACACGCAGAGCCCAGTGAGCAGGTTAGCAGCGCCGATGGAGCCGATGATGAACTTAACAGGCGAGAGGTAGCTGGGCGAGGCGAAGACGGAGAGAACGAGGAGAATGTTCGCCAGCAGAGACACGAGAGAAACGATCCACATCCCCAAACGCACCAACCAGCTATCGAACAGCGCGTCACATGGCTTAAACGGACCTGCAGGACAGGGAGATTAAACCAACAATCAGGTTACGCATTTTACTCTGTGTGCGCAAGTATATCATCAAACAATACTGAAGAGGCACCACCTGCAGAAATGTCCTAATATCACAGAATAGTGAATGAAGCGAAGGATAAGAACACCGCAACAAAAAGAAGAGCTAGTCTGTTATTCCACTAGGGGGCAAAACAGAGCAATAAACTCAGAGCCATAAACTCAGCTACTGACAAAATGTGGTAGTGAAAAGTAACGCAAGCTAAATATTACACATATAATCCCAGTTAAGTCCACTGAAGTTCCGGGTTTGCATGATTTTTCATAACGTTTGATTCTGCATCACTTGTATTTCACTTAATTAATAATTAAGTGTCCTGTTACAGCAATAGTTACAGCAGTAATCACCTGGGACAGGGGTGCACTGGACACTAGTTTGGAGTTTGGACTCTTCGATGGCCGCCTGGAATTCCTCCAGATCAGGATCATCTGCAAACAAAATCATCTTTAAATATTGCACCTAATCATAACGTTCATCTGACACCACTATCGTAATCATAACTGATGCTCTTGATCTGCATTAATATTTCAACACTTTCAGATCTCCTGAAGACAGATTGATGGTGCTGTAAATCTAACACACAATTCGAAAGCTCACTCGCTAATCACGCTTTGTTTTCCTTCTCCTTCACACAGATGAATAGAGCTTTTAGATCTTTTCTCGTCAATCTTTCAGTGCAATCACGGCACCGCTTTAAAGTCAGTAAGATGAGATCACTGACAGAGGAATGCAGAAAGAAGCACTTTGCTGTGGTTACTGTATGGCACCGACATGTTTTTACTGTTCTAATTAAAGCCGAGTAGACACGCAGATTAAAATAGACAATCGAGCTGCACTTTTTTTATAGGAGCAATCAGTGCAGAACTTTTTGGATTGAATCTGGATGTAACATAAAACTCTGTGAAGTTCTGGAAAATCCTGAGAAATCCCATTATTCATTTGATCGTTGCGTCAACGATAAAACTTCAACAACCTCAGCGTAGATGTATAAATTACAATGTGGATTATTCCGCAACTAAAGGATTAGTGGGCAAAAGCATTAGATTTTTTTAAAGAATGACACATTTTTTATCCATTTATAGTTACACGTAATGTTGTGGAATGTTCAGGAAACAAGTTAGTTCCCGTTGTCACGTACAGTATAACAGCTATAAACAGTCATTCCCTCACCAGCTTCTAATTTTCTCTCTTTCTTGAAGTTAATAAGACAAAAAAAAACTCAGTTCGTCACGTTACAGAGAAACCGCAAAACATAAACTCGTCCTGGAAACATAGCTACGGCTTTACGTTTGACTGTTACAAAGCGCTGACGCTGGAGGCTCCTTCCATCAAAACTAACTAAACGTCTCCTTACAGAAAACCTCACCGTATCTACAATGACATGTTGTTACTATAGAAACGATAATGTATTACAATGACGGCATTTATATAAACCTGAGATTTGTCTTGCAGCTGGAACTACTGTCAGAGCTGCTGTTGTAGAAAAGTCATCAACACGTTTTGACCGATCAGAACTGAGAATTCAACGTCACTGTGGTATAGCTGAGAACCTGACAGTTCCTGCGTTTAGTTAAAAGCTGTCAAGTCTTCAAGCCTGATTATTGTGTTAATTATCTCAAGAAAACAACTTGCTGCATTTTTACCAATGAAAATACAAAGTCCTAAAGGATAATAGGATAGAAAGAAAAATGCAAAGCCTCTCTGAAAAGCCTACTGTGGATTTAAAAAAAAAAAAAAAAAATGCTACAGTTGTATTACTATACAATCTAAACACACAGCCTGGTGAAAATGAACACTGCGGGAGGGTTATACTGTAATAAATCTGATACTCTTACAGTCAGAGTGAATTGGGACGAGGCCGAGTGCTCTTTTCTGAAGCTCCTCCTCCTCTGTGCCCGCCGTTTCCTCCCACTGAGCAGCGGATCTGTATCCGCTGCACGCGCCAAACACGCAGCACTGATAGGCATAGGGCATCTCGATTACCCTAAAGGGGAAAAAAATAAACATTCACGTCACACATGGAGAGATTTTAGGGAGAATCTCACAACAATTTTGTTACGAATGTAATTTTCATGATGCTAAACTGGTGGCTAAAGGCTTCCCTTACTTGTTAGCAACATTAGCCTTGTATATATTCAGTGCAAACACCAAATTTCTGTTGGCTGATGTTTTACAATCACTGAATCGGACAAATCAGTATCACTAATAGTTAGCTTGATGTTGTAGTCTAACTGGGCACGTCATTGTGCTCTGGATATTCTGAGAACATTTGTCAGTTGTGTTTACTCAACATTCATAGATCGGTATTCCCTAGGAAGTTAGGAAGATGTCCTCAACCCAGATTTCAGTGTATGACATCACACCAAGATGGCTGCCCATGCTGTAAAGCACCACCTCTCATTTTTTGAGATTATAATAGTATTTGCTTCAGAGTTGGGCAAATATATAACATCGACCGTACAGGTAAATATATTTTATACTTTAAAGATTGCTCATATGGCTAACGTCAGCTGACTAGCTTGTTGCTGCTTTAATGGAGGGGTGCATGTTATTTAGCTGGCTATTTTGCTTTTATCCTATAAACGATCACGAACCATTTTTATCAAACAGAAGAGATTTAATTGTATGTTTTAAATGTGTTAAAGCCATGCATCTTCAGATCTTATTCCTACAGCAGCTATACTGTATATGCAACTACATTCACTGCATATGCTCACTACATGGTCTATAACATAATGGTATTGTATATACTCACTATATTGTCACTATATAGTGAACTAAATGTATCATAGAGTGTCATTTATATTCCAAAGATGTAATATTGGTTCGTTTTGTTTTGTTGCTTTAATTTTGTTGGCTTAATAAAAAAAAAAATAGGTAGACATTTTAAACAACAACAATAATAATAATAATAACTACTACCATGTGGTTTTCTTCATCAAGTGACACAATTAGTCATACAGTATGTTAGTTGTTAGGTGTCATAGCATGTTAAGAGACAAAAAAAGTAGAATCTTAAACATATCAATATCAGCACTAATGTGCACCATCTCATCTGGGTTGATGAACATTTCTGAGGCAGGAATAGAGGACTCTGGGATACCTGATGTTGGGCAACTCTTCCTCTCTGAAGGAGTGAGACAGGTGTGTGTTTCCTCTCAGTTTGAGGTGAGTAAGACTGCTCAGGCCGGACAGGGGGACTCGGGACAACTGGTTATCACTCAGATCACTGCAGAGAGTGAGAGTGAGTGAGAGAGAGAGAGAGAGAGAGAGAGAGAGAATAATCATAAACACTCATAATGCAGCTCACATTAATGTGTATTGGTTACCTGTCAAGGTGCATGCAGTGTACATATAATAGATTTTGAGTAAACCAGTTGTCCTCTAGGTCCAGTTTTGTATGTTAATGGTATACATTTTCCAGGTAAATGATACATACTAAGAGAGCCCATGACAGTAACACATCAGTGACAAGGAAAAGTACAGTTTGGTGCCTTTATTTCATAGTTAACACTCCAAAAGAGCTAAATTTAAATAAACAGTAAACAATATATGGTTCATATTAGTGGTGTATGTATCGGACGAATTGGATCAGTGCATCAATGTAAAAGGCAATAACTGAAATGAATCTTGGCATCAATCATAAATCAATTATTCCAAAAAAAAAATGACAGACAATTGGTGTGTAAAAATAATTCAAAGTTTTAAGCTGGTGTGTAAATAGGCTAGCAAGGTGATTTGCCTGTAAGTCTGCCACTTGAAATAGTTCTGCTCTACATCATCACAAATTAAGATCCAACACACACATTCCACCACACGGTATTTATTACTGTTTATTCTTTTTCACATGGACCCATTCTCATGAGTCACTTATGATCAACCCCTGCACTATAACCACTTTACTTACTTTTGTCGCTACTTAGCACCTTATTTTATTCTTACTTAATTATTTTAACTGGTATGGGTACTGTAATTTGTGGTCTCTGTGCATAGTTGTGTCCTTGTCATTTCTGTTGTTTATTGTATTGCTGCAACGAAACAGTTTCCCTCAGAGATCAATAAAGTACTCTCTCTCTCTCTCTCTCTCTCTCTCTCTATATATATATATATATATATATATATATATATATATATATATATATATATATATATATATATATATCTAGATCCCAGATTCAAAGTTGGTCACATATCGATCAAAGGCTATTAAATTGAATCCAATGGAATCATATTGTATCAAATTGCTGCTTTATGAATCAAAATTGTATCGTATCATATCTTGTGGAAGCCCAACCCCTAGTTCCTATGTTTTGTGTGTGTGTGTGTGTGTGTACTCACAGTTTGAGCAGGGAGTGGAGAGATGTGAAGGCGTCAGGGTGGATCATCTCAATCTGATTCCAACTCAGATCACTGTGTATAAAAAACATTATTAACATTAAACTAATTATTAGTTTTCATCTTGTAAAAAAATAGAATGTCTAAATTTTTACAATGCACTGCAGTAGGACAGTGTCCAGACCACACACAAAAAATACTGCTGAATGCTCTTTGCTCTTTACAGGGAATAGGGAGTAGGAGGGGCAATATGCCCATTTCTTTCATTCTTTCTTTATTTCGTTCTTTATGCACCGTGCTCTTTCTTTCCTTCCAGTCATAAAGATTTTAATGTATAAATGCTGCAGTGTGAACTACCTTAAATTGCACAATAACTCACATAGGATGTGTAAATGTAAATATGTAAATATGAGCAGGGTACATTCACTGTATAGATTTTCTTATCACCACTGTTTCTCTCTGATAGCTTTGCTATATCATAATTTTATGCCTTTTCACACACACACACACACACACACACACACACACACACTACACTGTTTTTAAACATTGATCTTATTTTCTTCTTATTTTTCCTTAATGTTTCTACTGCAGCATCCGTGAGAATGAAGAAACTAAGAATTTAGTTGCACAAAGAGACTATGAGCTTTTAGAAAATGTCCTTAAATTGTTCTTCTATCAACATTAATGTTTCTTTTATTCCTCCATCAATTTCAACTCATTCCAAGTTCACAAAAATGTGCAATTTGCATGTGGGAGCCACTAGGGGTCAGTGCTGCTCAACTCAATAGATCATTACAGCCATGTATATGAACACAAAGTGTGGATATACAGTTTAAATATGAATATGAATTATATATAATATGAAGCTGTGTTGGAAATGACCCCTTATGTTCTGTTCCTTCAGCAATGTTCTATCAGAAGACATAGCTATAACATTTTATATTTTATTTTAAATGTCCATAAATTGTTTTGAATCTACTTTGTCTCCATCTCAGTGATCAATACATTGCTGATCACATGTGAAATGATGTATTTCAGTGCCATATTTTTACACTTTTACTCTCCTTAGAAGCTTCACAAGTCCACTGGGATGAATTTTTATAGCCAGTTTTAAGGTAACTGACATTAAATAAGCCACACCTTATTTTAGTAGGTTAAATGCCTAAAAGGTTACGTAAAAGAATATACAAGAGAAAAACAAATTTTGCTTATTATTGACCTGAATAACATCTCTGTGATCAGATTTTTAACAGCTCCTCTTTCAGTGAAAGTATAAAATAGTGGGAAACTCACAGTGATCGAAGGGATACAAGCTGTTGAAACGTGTTCAGCTCGATCCTCCTGATCCTATTGTGCTGCAGTCCACTACACACACACACACACACACACACACACAACAACAACAACAACAACATAAGCTCAGGAAATACACAGTGATACCCAAGTGTGGCTGAGATCTAATTATAAAAAGACAGCTCACATCTCCTGCAGTGAAGTACAGCGGTAAAAACTTGGCAAATCCTCGACTGCATTATGAGACAACTCACTGTAAAACACACAAATAAATGTTATTATTTATTAAGGATTTAACAGCATCACTACAGAAACTCCATTTTGACATAAAAAATTTTCGGTGTGTTTTATTATTATTTCTAAATTCTTTTAGAAATAATAATAAAATAATCTTTTCTTTTTTTCAGTGTGAGACGAAGCTCATTATTTACAAAAACATTTTTGTCCACAACCTTTTTTTTTTTACCAAACTTTACCAAGGGTGCCAATATTTCTGGACTGTGTCATCACACTCCTAGTTCTAATAGTTTCCTCTTAAATGCAGGAGATAGAGATATAATGCCTACAGAGAAATTACTCATCAGACCTTTGTGGTTTTTCAGAGTGAGCTTGATCAGAAGGGGCAAAGGTGAGAGTGTGAGCAGTGCATTAGGGGTGCGTGTGTGTGCGTGTGTGTGTGCGTGTGTACTCACAGCACTCTGAGATTGGGCAGCTGTTGGCAGAGATCAGGTGGCAGACTGGTGAGACCTGCTCGGGTCAGAGTGCTGAAACGCAGGGAACGAGCGAGAGAGAGGATGAGTGTGTGAGTGTGTATGAGAATAAACACTAAATCATTTTGAACACAGAATATTCTGAGTTAGACAGAAAAGTACTAATTAATACTAATTACACACAAATTGTAGACATCATAATTCTTGTCTAGGTTTGTTCATACTTGATTGTTGGCCATGTTGGGGCTCTGTCCCAAATGTTCTAATTCATGTCTGTTTAGTAGCTGTTTGTCACATGGTGTGTGTTGAATAATTTTAGTACTTTAGTGTTTTCACACTGGGAAAGTCACTGAGATGTAGTGCAATTTTTGCACTTTAACAAGGGTTATAGTATTAGACACTGGCATGTCTAGATATTTACAGGACTTTGAACTCAAACACACAGGGTAAACAGGAAGGAACCAGGCTTCAGTCCAGTCACTCTAAATAAAGGATAACCTTCATTACACACTTTGGTTGTTGGATTCTCTCTGCATATTGTGTTTTAACGAAAGTCTATTTTCTGTAAAGCAAATCCAGCATTAGAATTTGCAAGAAGATGAAAGTGTGTGTGAAGGTTATTAAGTGTGTGGGTCTGAGCAGGTGGATTTGAGCACTTATATTTGAGTAGCTGGATCTGAGTGGATGGATCTGAACGCTTTGATTTGAGCCCTTAAATTTAAGAGGGTAGAAGCAGTGAATTGAGTGAGTAGATTTGAATGGATGAATTTGAGTGGGTGAATTTGGGCTGGTGGATTCGAGCAAACAGATTTGAGTGGATGAATCTGAGGGGTGGAAGTGAGTGAGTAGATTTCAGGTGAGTAGAAATGAGCAGGAGGATTTGACCGGGAAGATTCGACTTTGTGGTAGCAAGTGGGTAGATCTGAGTGGGTAGATTTGACTGGGTGGAAGCTAGCAGGTGGATTTGAGGGGTGTATTTGAGTTGGTGAAAGCCAGCGTGTACAGTAGAGCACTTAGATTTGAGTGTATGTATTTGAATGGGTCAGTTTGAGTTGATGGATTTGAGGAGTGGAAGTGAGAAGGTATATTTGAGTGGGTGGATTTGAGTTGGTGGAAGCACGCAGGTGGAATTGAGCAGGTGGAAGAGAGTGAATGATATGAGCAGGTGGATTTGAGTTGGTGGAAGCAAGGGAGTAGATTTGAGTAGGTGGATTTGACTGGGCAGAAACGAGTGGGTAGATTTGTATGGGTGGATTTGAGTTCATGGAAGCAAGCAGGTGGAATTGAGCAGGTGAATACGAGTGGGTGGATCTGAATGGGTGTAAGTGAGCAGGTGAAGCAAGTGAGTAGAGTTGAACAGGTGGATTTGACTGGACAGAAGTGAGTGTGTAGATTTGAGTTGGTGGAATCAAGCAGGTAAAAAGGAGCAAATGGATTTGAGTGGGTACATTTGAGTGGGTGGATTTGGGTGGAAGTGCGAAGTGGATTTGAAGAAGTCGATTGGAGAGAGTGGCTCTGGCTGGGTGTATGTGAGTGGGTGGAAGTGAGTGGTTGGGAGTGAGGATGGTACTCACAGCACTTGCAGGCTGGTGGTCCCTGTCAGGTCAGGGAATTCCCGTATCTCAGTGGCGCCATTCAGAGATCTGAAAGCAGATTTCAGAATTCATTAGTGAAAGCTTGTTATGCTAATGAGCATCAACAGAAGCATCACATGACCTGCTGACGTTCCCATTCCCATTCCAAGATTTTAGGAACCACAGCCAGCGTTTATGATTGTTGTGTTACGGTACATGTCTGATGACGTAGCTCCAATTTGATTTGTTAACTTTATTTTTTTTATTATGCGCTTCTGCTATTTTATATATCTGTTTATATACAATGGTTATACTTACAGAGTGTGTAACTGTGGCAAGAACTGGAAAGCAGATCTTCCAACAAACTGGATGGGATTCTCGTAAAAATGACTGAGGGGAGAGTTTCAGGGAGAGGATTTAGCGATATTGCCCAGCTGCTGTAGATCTAGTCATTTTAATGATAAACTTATTAGAATTGCACCAGGTTGTTAACTCTACAGCTGGAAAGCTGTGGTGGTATGATGAGACTCACATGGTCTGCAGCAGTGGGTTCCCCACGAAAGCTCTCTCAGGAATCACCCTGATGTTATTGTTGTGGAAACCCCTGCAAAGGAAAAGTGAAACACACATGCACCTTTGTAATACACACACACACACTGTTTGCTAGGGTGGTGAGGATACAACAATATGACAGTATACTGTAACAAGGAAATGTGAAATAGAGCGTTAGTGTTATGCTGTAGTGGATATCTACATGGTTTAAGCTGACATACTAACATTTTATCATAGATGTGACATCACAGACAAGTTTAATATTTTGGGGAATTTTTATCTCTATCCGTCTGTACCTGTCTTTTTATCTGTATATCATTGTCTTTGTGTGTATCACATGGCCGTGTGATCTGCATCTCTGAGTGTGTGTGAGTGTGTGAGTGTATATGGAAGCATGTGTCGAGTGTGGTGTGGAAGCAGCTGTCACAGCGAAGTGATACTCCAGGCAGACCCACTTCCACACACGCTCGTCTCGCACACTCGAGACATCTGCTCCCAGCTCACATGCATTTCTACCATCAAGTTAAGTGAGTTTTTATTTTCTTTTCCTGAAAGGTAACACGCCAGATGGCCCTCATGAAAGGGGGTGCTATGAACAGATGCGTGCTTGGTAATGTTACTCAGGGTTACTCAGGGTTACTTACAGCTCCTGGAGTTTGTTCAGTGTCCGGATGGCCACGGGAAATTCCTGAAGAGTGTTGAAGTTCAGCTCGCTGGAGAAAAATGAGAAGGGGAGGACGGGGGGACGGGGGGGAGAAGAGGATCATCATAGTAGCAAGTGTTTAGATGTTAGCTGCTCCTGGCTGGAGATTTTTGGCAGTCCAGCAGTGACACTGAGGTGTTTAAGACTGCGGATACATTCACACCAAACACACTACCGTGACACTGACTGTGGGTTGTGCCTACATTGGATTAATGTGGTGGACACCCCACATAAACACATTAAATAAAGTATATACATAAGTGTTGATATTGTGAAATTTTCTGAGAGGAGACACTCGTTTAGCATTTATCAAAGGAGTCTTCAGTGTCAGCACTTTGGAACAGTCAGAGGTGAAGCTGTAACTTTTAAGCTTTCCGACACGGGAAAATCTTCATCACAGCGGCTTTGTGGTTTCTCGGTAGCATGGCAACGTGAATTTTTCATTTTATTATTAACTTCAAGAGAAGTTCATAATAATGCATGATGCATGGTGAGGAAACAACTGTTTATAGCTGTGATAACAGGAGCTAAATTGTGTTATGGACATTTGACATCATTAAATGTAACTATACTACTATAACTATAAAAATTACAATATCACTAATTAATAAATAAAAATAATAATTGTTGGCAAATTGCTGTGGTATATGAGGAATAAAGCACTTTAATCAACAATAATGTGGTAACAGTAACACCAGTTCATCACCACACCCTGTCATTGATTATTTTCCTACAACTTGACATCCCCAAGTGTGTTATTCCGTACTTGCGTGTTGGGGAATTGGTCTATCCATTCTTCTAGACTTATCCATTTTATGACTTATTGAAATATCAAGGGAAACTGCCTTAAGAGTGTACTATATGAAGTTATTTTAAAAATATTACAGTACATTTGGCAATGATGGTTATGAGGTTGGACTTTAAATGTAGCGTATAGAGTTCAATTTCTGGTATCGAGAGGATTTTTGGGCTGGTTTTGATGACCATGCAGCTGATTTTGTCATGTAGACCTGCCAATCCTGGCTATATCTGTACACTAGATACAGTGCTTTTAATTTTTATCAGGAAGTCTTGAACACCAGCAACTTTATATCTATACGTCCCATCATGTTTTGATACTGTAACTTCATCCGTCGTCCTGCTGCTCTATAACATAAGCAAACAGCTGGAGATCGGATGGTGCGAGGGGAAATCCTCGCTGGGTTTATGTGGTGTTACAGCTGTTCCGCTCAGCCTAACTCACCATGACATGATCTTCTTTCGCATACATTACTTTTGCTGCATGCCTTTCGTTAACCCTCCTGTAGTGTGCACTACTAGTTTGGTTCTGTTGACTCAGGCATCATTTTTAAGATTTTACAGCCATATAGCATTCCCCAAATCTACACTATATGGTCAGACGCTTGTGGACACCTGATCATTACACCTACATGCGCTTGTTGAACATTGTTATAATAAGCTCCACTCTTCTGGGAAGGCTTTCCACTAGATGTTGGAGCGTGGCTGTGGGGATTTGTGGTCGTTCAACCACAAGAGCATTACTGAGGTCAGGCACTGATGTTATAGTAGATGAGGAGGTCTGGGGTGCAGTTGGTGTTCCAGTTCATTCCAAAGGTGTTCGGTGGGGTTGAGGTCAGGGCTCTGTGTAGGCCACTCGAGGTTCTTCCAGTCCAACCTTGACAAATCATGTCTTCATGGAGCTCGCTTTGTGCAAAGGGGCGTTGTCATGCTGGAACAGGTTTAGGTCCCTTAATTCCAGTGAAGAGAAATTGTAAAGCTACAGCATAAAAAATCATTCTGTACAATTGTGTGCTTCCAACTTTTGGGGAAGAACCACATATGGGTGTGATGGTCAGGTGTCCACAAACATTTGGTCATATAGTACAAGTTTGTACAGACTTTTCAGAAGTTGTGCAGAAGTAGAAGTAGAACATGTGGAGTGAAATTTGATGGAAAAAAAAGTGTGTCTCAGTTATGCACAATTCAAAAACCTTGCAGTTCAAGCTATGAGCAATATTAAGTCTAATTTCACTGTCTGATAGTTTGATGTAAACACAAGATTGATTTCATACTGGAATTCATGTTCTGGGCTATAAAGAAATGGAAAAAAAAAAAACCTACTAAATGCCATTTGAAGCCAATATTGAATAATATGACACTATTAATAAGTGAATAGTATCGTCCCTTTAAAGTCCACAAGAATGTTTTTTTTATATACATAGAGCACATGAGAGGACAGCACCTTAATCTGAGATATTGCTTATTGAACGATATCTTATGGCCGATGGATAAAATTAAGAACAACACTTAAGGTGAGCCGTGTAGCAATGTGTAGCAGTTGAGTAGCAGTCAGTTTATCCTTCCTATCCACCTCGGTCTGCATTTTCTATCCCTCATATTCTTTCAGGTTTAAAGGCAAGTGCTTGTGTTTTAGGACAGTGATCTAGACACTATTGAAAACCCCCATCTCGGACACTTCTACTTAAGGAAAATCTGGCATGAACTACGTGAACTACTTACATCAACTTAACCAGATGAGTAACCTGACTCTGAATACGCGGAACTTCCGCCACATACATACTGACATAACTTTTGGATTTTTGACATAACTTTTTGACCACTACTGTTACAGTAATGTTAATTTCTACTAGTACCCCTCTTAAAAAAAAACTGCGCTAAATCGTGGATAATTTATAATAAATGTATACATTTATTATCATCAAAATTAATCATTCTGATGATCTTAAAAGTTAATATGTGCAGTTTTTGTAAGCTATATATAAGCTTACATAAGCACCTGTTAGACAAAAAAAAGAGAAAAAGATGTCTTGTTATCATGATACTGCTTTAAGATAAACCCTGAAGGTAGGTTAGGTTATTATTGAGACATTATGAAAATGTAATCTCAGCACATGCCTATTACTGCGAGGCTCCTCTAAAGGGCAGGAAAAGGAGCTTTTCTTCCCAGCCTGCCTTTTGAAAGGAGTGGCAGAGGGATAATCAGTTAAATAAGAGTGTGTTTGGCAGCGTTCCTCCTGACTCACGAAGCTCCATCCCTGCACCAAGAGCACTCCGAGCTGAATAGGCCTCATCATCCCCGTAATTATCGCTCTCATCCCTCAGTGCTAAGTGTAAGCTTTCAAAGCAGAATAATCGTTTATGTATTTTAGCTCCTTTTTTAAAAAGGGGAAGCTGGAAAGCTGCCAGCATGTTTGAAGTGCAGAGCAGAGGCAGCGCGGCCTTGGCCCCCGGCCACACACACTAAAACGCTCGCTCTATTTCAGCTTGTGTGTGTGCGTGTGTGTGTGTGTGTGTGCATGTGGAACAAATGATGGACAATTTTTGACAATGTGGGGACAAATTCCATTTTTATTGTAAAACTGAGCATTCAAAGCTTTATGGATTAGCCTGTTTTATATACATTTGCCAAACTAATGCGAGTTTGTTTGTTAGTCTGTTTACTATAATGTTAGTTCGTTTGTTAGCTTGTTTACTGTTTGTTAGCTTATGAAAGATATTAATAGTTTGTGTGTTAGTGTGTTCATTATATTGCTAGCTTGTGTGTTAGCCTGGCCCCGTTTCATAAGAAATTATTTGCTGGTGTACTGTGTTGTTGCAATTCAATTATTCCCATTTAAATTGATTTTAAATAAAGATTAAAGAAATACTTAAAACCTAAAAAAAAAGTAAGGGATTAATGATATTAATTGTAATTTATGAGACATTATTATATCAATGTGTACTGTTTAAAAAGTGTAACCTGAATTTTCCCCTCAGAGTCACAGATTTTATGGCAAATTGGACTTTTGGTACAAAGTTGCGGGTTTGTGCATGACTTTTATTTTTATTTTTGGGGGACTTGTTTAAAAATAGTCCATAGCCAGCAAGATCTTGTTTAAAATTGGAATCCATAATAGGCAAGCAAAGAGAAAGGCATACGACAGATCAATGCAAAATGCGTGCGCACCACAGTGACCTTGTTTCCCATGCAAAGAAATAAATAAGAAAAATACAGCTCTTTTTTTCAAATGGCGGAACATTCTGAGCTAGTTTCACGTGTTTGAGATGTAGCTGGAAATGTTGGCACCCCTGCTCAGAAGCAGAAACACAGCAGTTCTCTACATGGTGCTGCGATCGATTTCAAATGAAGTGATGTGTGTATGTGCGACTCTCAGGGCTCGTCGTTTCTCGTAAATCATAAAACGCCATATTTAGCACTTCAGCAGGCCGTTAAAATAGCAGGTGTGAAAGCTCTGCGTGTGCTGGAGACCACCATGACTTGAACATGTGCTGAACACTTTAAAACCTAGTCATATGCTACATTAGAGAATTATACTTTGGCTCAGAATTCACGGCCCCTTTCAAAATTTCTCATGAAGTTTAATAGTGGGGCCTTTTTTTAATAAAAAAAAAAAAATCATTTTATTCTAATCTCCAAGTCAGTGCACTGAGGAGAAGAACATGTGGATTTTTGGCGTTAGTACATGTGCACTTCCTGAAGGAAACGCTGCTCTTTCAAGAAGATAAATCTTTGAAATAAGATACATTTTACAAATATTTCCAAAAGCTCTCAAAAGCTTAACAGTATTAAAGTGTTACTGATCACGATTGAAGTGATGGAGAGAGGAAAGAATAAAGGGACTGGGTGTGAGTTGAAGAGAAAATAATCGCCACGTCTGAAGTTGAAAACTAACCTGACATGAACTGCAGCATTTAGGACAAAGCCTAAAAATACGTGAAATGCAACTGAATTCATACAGGGTTGATGAAACACTGTTCTTGCTTGTACTGTAGTGTTACTTCAGCGATTGTGTCCTAATCAGGGAGTGACTCACTATCCTGGCAACCTTCCCTCCAGATCTGCTTACTGTGACCGATCAAAGCTTCCCATGTAGGGGTCATGGAGGAGAATGCAACTCAACCTTAACCTCCTTTAACTATTTTAATGATAGGTAAGTGCGTTTTTGGAAAAACATGCTCTGTGTACACCTCAGGAGCTGCAGGATTGTGTTATAAGAGCTCTATTGTTTGCGTTTAATACGAAACTGAAATGCCATGAGTAAATCAAGTCAGGTTATTTCTGTATTAATTTCCCATCGTCTCACTGAACCTGGCGCCACGCTGAGCCTTCAGTCACTGAAATTACAGGGCCTGATACTTAAAAAAACAGGAAATGGCTTTTTATGTTGCCTTTAATCATTCGAAAAAAAGCGACGATTGCACTTACAGAGTCTCGAGACTGCGCAGGCCCTCGAAGCAGTTCTCTCCCAGAGTCTGGATTAGGTTGTTATGAAGATGCCTGAACACAAAAACAGTCATTAAAAGTGAAGAAAGCATCAAAAGCCCTCAGAGATTATAATCATTAGAGAGCAATCATGTCTTATATAAACAAAAACCGCAGCATAGGCTGAGATAAAGTCAGGTTCAAAAGTCTGAATCAACAACCAAGAACTTTTCATATGTCATTCTGCCATCAAGCTCAGGTACATTTCGGTTCCTTAAGCTACAAACCATGTGAATGTACTACAACACTACGGAGTTCCTCTAGCTACAGGTACAGTACCTGTGATGGCACCACTGCAGCAACGGGAGTTTGTATCTTAAAACCCCAGTTTAACACCTGTAGTTAACCGTAGAGGGTAGATTTAAAGGAATTGTTTGTCCAGAAATAAAATATTCATGTTTATTCGCGATGGATCTATTCCTTAAACACATGAATAACTAAAGATGTATTTTTATAGTCTCTTTTAGTTGTCGTTTGACCCAAAATCTCTCACTGTCTCAAGTTCCTGTGTGAGTGTGAAGCATATTTTAGCCTTGAGCCGCAGGATTGGCAAAAATGACCAATATATGAGGTGGAAGTGATTTAAAAAAAAAAAAAAAAAAAAAAAAAAAAGACCCAGGCCAGCCAATAAACAAGGAGGAAGTGATGAGAATGACCCAGGCCAAATGGTAAACAAGTTGCATGCAACAAAATTTACCACATACTATTCATGATGCAAAAGTGACAAAAAATGAACCCAGTCAAACAATAAATGAAGATGAAGTAACAAAAATGACCCACGCCAAACAATACATAAGGTGGAAACAACAAGAATGACCTAGGCTAAATGAAAAATGAGGCAGAAGAGACAAAAATTCCCCAGGTTAGGCAATAAACAAGGAGGAGGTGACAAAAATGGCCCAGGCCAGATGGTAAACAAGATGGATGTAACAAAAATGAGACTGAACAATATGTGATGCAGAAGTAACAAAAGCGAACCAAGTCAGACAGTAAATTATGATGATGTAGCAAAAATGACCCATGCCAAGTGATACATGAGGTGGAAGTGACAAAAATGACCTGGCCTAAATGATAAATGAGGTTGAAGAGACAAAAATGACCCAGGCCAAGCAATAAACAAGGAGGAGGTGACAAGAATGACCCAGGCCAGATAGTAAACAAGATGGAGATAACAAAAATTATCCCTAACAATACATGATGTAGAAGTGACCAAATGAACCCAGTCAAACAATAAATGAGGGTGATGTAACAAAAATGACCCATGCCAAACAATACATGAGGTGGAAATGGAAAAAATATGAGCCAGGCTAACTGATAAATGAGGCAGAAGAGAAAAAATTCCCCAGGCCAAGCAATAAACAATGAGGAGGTGATAAGAATGGCCCAGGCCAGATGGTAATCAAGAGAACTAACAAAATTGACCCCCAACAATATGTGATGCGGAAGTAACAAAAGTGGACCAAGTCAAACAATAAATGAGGATGATGTAACAAAAATGACCCATGCCAAGTGATACATAAGATGGAAGTGACAAAAATGACCTGGCCTAAATGATACAATGAGGTTGAAGAGACAAAAATGACCCAGGCCAAGCAATAAACAAGGAGGAGGTGACAGGAAGAACTCCAGCCGAATGATAAAGAGTTGGAAGTAACAGAAATGACCCCAAACAATAAGTGATGCAGAAGTGACAAAAATGACCCAGGCCAAATGAGGCGGAAGTGAAAAAAAGCAATCCGACCAAATGACAAGAGAGGGGGGTGTAACAAAAATGACCCAGGCCAAACAATACATAGAGATAGAAGTGACCAAAATGATATGGAGGTAACATAATGGCTCATAAAAATAGACATGATTACCAAATCCCATTTCCATTAATTTTTTTTTATTTATGCATGTTAATGGTAGTTTTATTTTTAATTCATTTTTTTCATTGAACAGAAACTGTTACAGATTTTGATCCAGGCCTTTGGATTTAAAAATGTTTTTGTTGGGTTACTCAACAGGCTAAGGGTTCTTTTGTAAGCTTCTGGAGCGAGCTTGTGTTGTTCACATTCCATTCTGCATTTACGCAGAAGATGAAAATAATGCATCAATAAGCCACACATGTAGGACGTATAAAGGAAGTGTTTACATACAGCACAACGAGGTTGGACAGGTTCCTGAAGGCGTAGTCAGGGATGTGTGTGATGCGGTTGAGGGCGAGGGTCATGGCCTGAAGGGTTGAAAGGTCACTGAGCGCGCTCACTGGGATGTCGGTTAGCGCATTGTCATCCAGCCACAGGTGGCGCAGAGACCGCATGCCCGAAAATGTCTGAGTGGGAACGTCTGTGATGAGGTTAGCGTCCAGACGTCTGCAACGGAAAGACATGCAGTTTTAAACTGACTGATTAACGCACACATTCACATACGCTCATAATAATACACAATAATAATAATAATAATAAGGATAATAATAATATCTGACATAAAGCTTTATTGTTATTGCTTGTGTTTGTGTTAACTACAGGTAAATCAATTAAATATTTGTGTTTACAATAAACAAGTCATTAATATTTGCACGTTATAAAGCATAAGTGAGCATGTCTTTGCTGGGTGTTTGTTAGATCCAGGCTTCTGTTGACTCATTCTGGGGTTTAGTGCAGAGGAAACATTCACTTTGCGTTGTTTCTGCTTCATAAAAGCTCTTTGAAAGTGAACTGCGGCCTTGAGACTCGGCCTGTTTTCTAATCACAGGACACAGGAACAATTTACTATTGTTCACGTATAAAGTTCCTTTGAAGCCGCCACTCCCTCCTGAAGGAAAACATACACACCACCACACACTCCGTCACGGCAAACTGACTTCTGTCAATCGCATAATCAACCCAATTAACCCCGACTGCTTTGTCTCTCTGCTTTCTTTTCTTGGGTTTCTCAGCGTCTGATTTAATGCAGATCTCCAGTTGATTTGTGTGTGGATTTTTTTTTTTTTTTTTTTTTTTTTGAAGCCTTGATTAGCTGCTCGAGCTTGGGCTTGTTTAATAGCCGTTATGACACACTTTGGTTTTCTCCACCTTTGTCGAATTGTGAAGGTTATCCTTTAAGAGAGAGAGAGAGAGTAATTAATGGACACACTCAGAGGATGCTGGGAAAAGTGTGTGATCAGCCGTAATGAGCTCGAGTACATGAAGGAGTTCTGGGGAAAAAAAAAAAAAATCTGGTCGTCGCTCGACATGGTGTAAAGCGCAGACTGATCACTGTAGTTCAATTCCTCTTCATTACCATTTTCTTCTTTATCTTTTCCTATACACTCTATCATTCTTTTAACCTTTTCTGTTTGCTTTTCATCCTTTTTTCTCCCTCCTCGACTCTTCTCTCTTCTCTTTTACTTTCTTTACTTTCTCATGTTTTTCTTTTCTCTCATTTTCCCGTTTTTTTTCTTTACTCTTTGCTTCTCATGTGTTCTTTTTCTATTCTCTTTTCTCATCTTGTTTGGTTTTTTTTCCCATTCTTGTTCCGCTTATTTTCTTCAACAGTCTTACAGTTCCATTTATTTGTTTTTTTCTTCTTTCTTCCTCCATCCTCATGTTCCCTTTTTCTGTTTGTTTCAATTTTTCTTTTCGTTTATTCTTCAAACTTTTACTTCAATTTCCCATGTATTTCCACTCTTCTCTCTTTTTCTTTTCTTTTCACACCTCCTCCTCCTTTTCTTATTTTCTTCCTCTTTATTCCCCCTCTCCTCTCTCATCCGTCTCTTCTCCCCCCTCCTCCTCCTCCTTGCCGCTCGTCTGTGGCCTGCCCGTGTCCTCGGTGGAGATGGATGTCCTCCTCATGTCGACACATTAAGCCTTTGATCTAATGAATTCTGCCCTCCGGATTCCGGGGGCAAGTTGTGATGTATGACAGCGAAGTCGGCCGCGAGCACTTCCTCCACATTCTTCCCCTCCACTGACCTTTCACACTCGTTCATTCCTCATCTCCTCCCCCCATCCCTCGCTCCTGCTCCAGCTTTATTACAGTCAAGGCTAAAAGTCTGAGTGCACTCCCGAGAACCGCTTTAATTTCAACAGCCATCAAACACTATACAATATAATTTCATCATTCTTCTCAAATGACAGTGCAGTTTGGTGCGTTCTGATTGGCTAAGACCAGCATAGTGTGTTCCGATTGGCTGAGAGAAGTGGGGACTTTATTAACTGGAGTAATATTAGTAGTGTATTAGGTAAAGAATAAAACACTCCATTGCTGTGCCATTATAGGAAAGTAATCTACAGTGGTTTGGTGTGATGAAGCTGAGTTACTGTTAGCAACCCAAAGTTGACTATTTTCCTACAACTGCATGTGCTGAAGAGTTTTATTCCTCATGTACCATATTTTATTTAGTAACGAACGATACATGGTACTTTTTATCTGTCTATGGTTACATTTAATGTTGGGGAACCTCCACAAGACGAGTTGCTTCCTGTTGCAATTTTTTACATTTTTCTAACTTTCACACGTCAGAAATCCTAAAGTTACAGCTTTACGTCTGACTATTACAAAGTGCTGACACTGGAGACTCCTTCCATAAATGTTAAGTAAATGTCTTCAAACAAAAAAAGTCACCATATCAATGATTACACATTTTTCTTTGATCATTTTTTTTATCTGCTTATTATTAGGCTTAGAATTGACATTGAAAATGACAAGTCAATGTTTTTCATTGTTACTATAGAAACGGTAACAGTATTCGAACAAGTGCATTAATATAAACTTGTGATTTGCAGCTGCACAACTGTCAGAGCTGCTGTTATAGAAAATTAATCAGCACATTCTGACCAAATGGAATCGCCAATTCAACAACACTGGGTGTAGCAGGTGTTAAATAATAACTTATTCTGGAAAATAAGGATCTTCTGAAGAAGACGATGCATTAGTTTCTCATAAAAGATCAATGAAAAACAAATCGAGAACCCAATTGTAGATTATAAAGTGTCATATCATGATATAGTATATTGTATATTGTTATATCGTCCATAAAATGTCCAAGATACAGACATGTGCACAAGACAAGCACAGAATAAATACTAAAATGAAATCTAATGATTTCATTGATGAAGTCTGCTTGTGCTCTAAGCAAACATTTGGGTAGTTCTGCATATTCGGTGTTTGTACAGTGCTGAGAATGTGCAGTAATCCTATAATGGAATAATGTAAAGCTTTTTGGCTCCACCTGTTAGCACTCGTCTGCACCAGGCGCCAGTGGACGTCAGCTCCTGAAGCCCTTGCCCGGTAATTAACCCCAACCACATCTTATCATTAACCTAATGGTGTGTTGGGTGAGTATCGGGTTCAGCTCTGTAGGATTCACCTCGCTGAGTCAGCGCTCCTCTGTGCTACAGACAGGTGTGTGACTCAGTCAGTAGCGCTGTTTTCAGCGTGTGCTTCCTGTTCTCAGCGGAGATCCCTTTAAACACTGTATAACAGTGCAGCAGCAGCGTTCAGGTTCTGGACGTTAAGAGAAATCTCTCTGAGACTCCAGTAGATTATGAGAACAGTGCAGAAGCTACACTCACTCATTTAAAGCATTTATCTGACAATAAGATGTGCTCGTAAAGCAAATCGCTTGTAATCAGCTGAATTAAACATCACAGCGCTTTAGTGACCTGACAAACTGTAGTTTATATGAAAGCTTACAGGGTGTGCTGTAAAGTCTGTAAAACTGGGGAAGAAGAAATCAAACAGATTATGTTTTCTGTGTTGGCAAAAGCGTTACATGATGGACAGATAAAACTGATATTAAAATTAAAGATAGATGCAAACCTCAAAATATCACACCATAAAAATGTTAATGTTTGTAATTAAAATGCTGAAGGAAAGAAAGAAAAAAAGAACAGACTTAATGATAAAGAAAGAAAGAACAAATAAAATGAGAAAGAAAGAAAGAAAGAAATGCATAATTCCTAGAAAGTATGAAAGAAAGAAAGAAAGAAAGAAAGAAAGAAAGAAATGATCAAGAAAAGTACAAATGGAATGATGAAAAAAGAATGACAGAAAGAAAGAAAGAAAGAAAGAAAGAAAGAAAGAAAGAAATATCAATAAAAAGGTCAAACAGAATGATGAAAGAATGAGTGAATGTAATGAGAAAGATAGAAAGAAAAAGAAAGAAAGAAAGAAATGATGAAGAAAGAAAGAAGTTTAATTGAAGATGCTTTTAGTCATTACGACATCATCAGATGGAAGTTGAAATTTAAATTCCATCAGTTTAAATTAAAAAATTTCCCACTTTAATCTGAAACATAAGAAATATAAGATGTATATTAACGTCTCACTGAAATGCTAAAAAAGCTCTTGTGGGAATTGAGTGTGTGTGTGTGTGTGTGTGTGTGTGTGTGTGTGGGGGGGGGGGGGGGGGGGGGGGGGGGGGGGGGGGGGGGGGGGGGGGGGGGGGGGGGGGGGGGGGGGGGGGATCTAGGCACACTGTCTGAATGGAAAAGTCCCTGTTGGTGATGAAGGAATTAAAATGGAATTTCATGACTCTAATGTAAACATCCTCCTGGAAGGAAATCAGTGCACAGATATCACTCATCTAAAAAAAAGAGAGAGAGAAGTGAAAAAATAGCTGCAGTGAGTTAGCTATAGTGAGGTAGCTATAGTGAGTTAGCTGCAGTGGGTTAGCTGCAGTGGGTTAGCTATACTGAGTTAGCTATACTGAGTTAGCTGCAGTGAGTTAGCTATAGTGAGTTAGCTGCAGTGAGTTAGCTATAGTGAGTTAGCTGCAGCGAGTTAGCTATAGTGAGTTAGCTGCAGCGAGTTAGCTATACTGAGTTAGCTATACTGAGTTAGCTATACTGAGTTATCTGCAGCGAGTTAGCTGCAGTGAGTTGGCTATAGTGCATTAGCTGCAGCGAGTTAGCTATAGTGGGTTAGCTGCAGTGAGTTAGCGGGGTCAAAGGCGAGGCAGTATTTCAGTTCCACTCAGATCATAGGGAACTACTTAGGAAGGGCATGATTCCTATTAGGATGGGGTTTGTTGGAGTGGAGGAAAGAGAGAAGAAGGGGAAAATTACACTAGTTTCCAGATCATTGAGTCTCTCGCTGCTCGTTCTGTGTCTTCCTCATGGCTTCCAGATGGACGCAGTGACTTTAAATCATGCTTCACCATCGTACGCTGGAGCAAAGACTCTCCGAAACAGCAGTTGCCTCTTTGAAAGAGCCCTGAAACATGAAACTGGACTCTGATAGGACATGTTTTAGTTGTGTTCATTCCCAGCTGCTAGCTGGCTCTCCTCATCACTTCCTCCCTGACCTTCAGTGCAGAACCCTGCAACTCTGTACTGCATCAGCTGACCTGAAGATCCGCCTGGAACTAACGACTTAATGATCTGCTTCTGAAGCTAGACTATGCAAGAAAGAAAGAAACACACAAAGAAATGTGGAAAGCAAGACAAAAGAAAGAAAGACAGAAATGTAAAGATAAAGAAAGAATGAATATAGAAAAAAAAAGAAAGAAAAAATAAAATGAGGAAAGAAATAAAGAACCAAATGTGGAAAGAAAGAAAAAACAAACAAAAAACAGCAAACATGAAAAAGAAATGTGGAAAGAAAGAATGAAAGAAAGAACAAAATGAAAAAAGAAAGAGAGAAGGAAAGAAAGAAGGAACGAACCATAACTAACTAGCTAACTACCGCTAACTAGCTACGAAAGCTAAGAGGTTGCTTCATGCTTCAGGGGTGGAGCTTTGGGGGTGGAGCTTCAGGGGTGGAGCTTAAGGGGTGGAGCTTCAGGTGCAAGCACACAGTACACTCCCTGTGAAGCGCTGACTCATGGTGTGCAGTAACAGTTTGTCGACACTTTCGCTGAATGGAATTATGGGATTGTCTCCATGGAGCAGGACAATGCTAACACTGCCCCAGCATGCTCCTGACTCAGAGCTCATCTGGCATCTGTTTCGGACACTTTACAGCTTCTAACGCTAAGTAACATTTAAAAGTCGTCCAGCTACACAGCGCCAGTGACAGCGCTGAGGGGAAAACGCAGAAACACCGCGGTCACAGCAAGCTGGCATGCTCACTGCGCGGTCTTTGCTAAAGCAGATCGCTAGCTAATACATTAAACAGCAACTCCTTTCTGCCAATTTCACGTAACAGAGGCGTGACGTGACGACTTTGTCGAGCTGCTTCCTGCTTTACGAGTGGATTATTGTGCTTTAGCCTGGAGTGCGGCTGCATGAGCACCTGTTTTACTGGGTGTAAACACATTCTCCCCACTGGGGTAAATAATAAACAACATTACCACCTTAATGGGCGTATAAAGAACAGAGGCTCACTGCCTTTACTGCGTTAGAGACGAGGCCAAGGATGACATCATCACCCCAAGCCAAACTCTACGCCCTTATATGGTACTTCTTTTTCGATAATTTTCTCTGTTTTGATAATGAACCTTTTCTTCGGCGGAATAAATGATGATGATGATGATGATGATGATGAAGACTCACAGTGAAAGCAGGTTGGGCAGTTCCCATGGATCTTCACTCTCCAGTCTCTCCAGCTGGTTGTTCTGCAGCATCCTGAAAAAAGTTACAGTTTAAAAACAGTAAAGCTGTAAATGCCATTTCTGAATTGCCTGCGTGAAAGAAGCACAGACGACACACTATATTGTTTCATGACAAATGTTAATATTTTTATTAAACTGCTGTCTAAATAATTAGCGACACTGCGCACACATTGTCATAATTTACATTATAATATTGTATCTATAATGCAATTGTGCTCTTTGTGTTTGCATTATTTGATTTTATTTGACATTTTATTATCTATTTATTGTTTGTTGTGTTAATTAATTTTATTCACCCTGATTTTTCCAATTTTTACGTTTTTTTTTCCAAAGAATATATCACCCTCCTTATTATCTTCTTCCTTTCTGCTCTTTTCTTCCTTGCTTTTTCTTATCTTTCTTATCATTTCACTCATTCTTTCTTTCTTTTTCTTTCTTTTTTTATATATATCACCTATGACTTCCTTTGAGCTTGCTTTCTTTCAACACTCCATCCATCAACCATTTTTATTTTTTAATTTTCTTTCTAAGCATGATTCCACTCATCTTTTTAAATTCTTTCTTTCTTTCTCTTTCTTTCTTTCTTTCTTTCTTTCTTTCTGCCCCTTTCTTACTTACTTACTTTATTACTTACTTATCTTTCTTAATACCATTCCACTCATCCCTTCTTCTGAAGAACCGTCTATTTTTCTTTATCATCTCTTTATTTATTCATTTTTTTCTAAAAAGGGAAGCAGAGAATACTGAAGGCAATGAATAGAAAGAAAGAAATGAAAGAAAGAAATGGAAAAATGGAAAAATGAAAGAAATGAAATATGAATGAAGTCTGTAGTGAAGAGCTTCAGGCAGCAATCATCACGGAGAAGAAGAGGAATCACAACTCATTCATTAGGACACTGGGGCTTTTCCTTAAATGGAAGTTTTTTTAATTAAAGAAGGGATCATTTTTTTATACCTTTCAACACCGCAAGAAGAAAAAGAAGGAAAGAGAGAAATCGTGAAGGATAAGAGAATTAAAGAGTGAATAGGAAGGAGGAGGAACCGCTTGGGTGGGCCACTGATGTCATGCTTGTAGAACCGGCTGAATAAAAGAGAGGAAAAGTGAGGGAGAAACTGAGAGAACAATGGAGCTCAAAGCAAATTATTCCAACATGAGGGAGAGAGAGCGAGAGAAAGAGGGAACTTAGAGGGAATCTTTAAATTTCACGGCAGACAGCTTTATCACATCCAATCGGCTGAAACCTCTGACATTCGAGAAAAGAGAGACGCCTGTTTCTTACGGAGAATAGACGAGTCTTTGTGAAGGAGACGTCTTTATCGAGGAGATGGCGGTGCCACAACAGCCATTGTGAAGCCAGACTTCAAAAAAACGACATAAAGAACAGGCCTCTGTTCTCCTGCACTCATTAGAATATAACAACGTTTTTATTCATCCGCCCTTTCCTCTGGACTCCCTGTCCCCCCCCATCCCGGCCCGTCCCTGTCCCTCTTCTCCCTTTCGCACAAGATTTTCATCTGAGTTAATAAGCATGGCCTCAAGGAGAGCCTCAAGTGTTTATTTTACATTTCTACAACAAGACTTCATCACTCTTCACTAATATAAATCTGAAACAGGCTCTGTGTTCCAATCACAGCGAGGCTCCCTAGGTAGGGCAGGCAGCATGTTTGGGCAGCAGTTGTCTGCTTCTGGGGAGATGAGAATAGATTTCGCTGTCAAGTGTTGATGCAAGAGTCGAGGAGGATTGACGTCCTGTATATAAAAGTATCAATTTTGAATGTTGATGTGAAAGAAAGAAGGAAGGATGGGGATAAACGAGAGAGAGGGGGGACAGGGGACTACACACTCATTACGATCACACATTTTATTTTTTTTTTTTCCTTGCACATTCCTTGCTTTCCTTTTTCCCTTCTTCCCTTTTGAATAAAGTGGGAAATTTTGAAGAAAGAAAGAAGGAAAGAAAGAAATGGATCAATAGAATGATATTGAGATATGTTTGAAAAGGTAAGAAAGAAAGAAAAGAAAGAAAGAAAGAAAGAAAGTAAAAGATGAATGAGGTGATGAAAGATACTAGAAATGGATGGATTGAGTAATACTGAAAGATATATGGGAAGGAAGGACAGAAGGAAGAGAAAAATAAAGAAAAAGAAAGAAAGATGATGGAGTGGTTGAAAGGTATTTAGGAAAGAAAGAAAGATAATTACGTGTTGAAAGATACTAGAAATGGATGGATTTTGAAATGATATTGAAGGATATTTAAAACAGAAAGAAAGAAGGAAAGAAAGAAAGTATTCAGGACCGCTTCTGATGATGAAGATGTCAGGTGTTTATTTGTTCTCTGATTAGATTGAAGTCGGTGAACAACAGTCAGCTGATTGATCATCATTGTGGAATTTGTATCGTTAGCCAGTAGTTCAGTAGCTACAGAACTCGGCTAGTCACTAGCGGGAGGTGTTTTTGCGTCTCTGCATTTCTGTATTTCACACTCAGTTATATCAGTCGAGAGTAAGTCATCCAAGGTTCGTGCTCACCTCGGTGTGTATTTTTATTGTTCTAGCATGCTAACACAACCCAGCTCATGCCTAGCATGTTTGACAGAATGGAGAACAAAATACACAGATCAGATAATAACACACATCAGAAACACACAGATGTGGTTTCCTTTTATACTGTATTTTCGCTAGCTAGGGTTAGTGGGCTAGTTCGTGTTTATTGGCCTAAATTTGTGGAGACGTCTATGACACACATGTACATGAGCTAGCATAGCTCAAGAATCCGAGAGTTTTGCTTTTTCATCTAGCTACATTCAGGATTCCTCTAGCTACATTCAGGATTCCTCTAGCTACATTCACTTTCATTTCACTGATCAATGTAACACACATCAGCATATTCATACATATTCATTTAGCCATACACTAGTGTACACAATGTCTTGAAAGTTTGTGCTGCGTCTATTCACAATTCCTAAGTCATGACCAGTCTCGGTTTAGGAGAGGAGTTTAGCGAAGTGTTTAAGGGTTCAAAGCCTGATCCCAGATCAGCTTTAATGGCTGAGCTCCTAATTTTGGCCAAATTTAATGGCAGCAGTGTGAGTATCTTATTCAGTGTGTACGTGTGTGTACGTGTGTGTACGTGTAAACATACAGGATTTTGAGACCGGTGAGGCCACGGAGGGCGGAGCCACTGATGTGTCGTAGCTGATTTCCAGAGAGACGCCTGCAAAGGAAGAAGAGCAATAGTGAGACATGTATGTTTGTGTGTGTGTGTGTGTGTGTGTGTGTGAGAGAGAGAGAGAGAGAGAGATAGGGAGATAGGGAGATTGATTTGAGGTCCAGCTATGGAAAAGTTCACTTTTAAGGATTTTGATATGCCAGTTTTAATTATTACTGCATTCGGGCCTTAGATGTTTAAAACTCAAGCTCTGTCTCTCTGTCTGGCTCACACACACACACACACACACACACACACACACACACACGTTCTTCATCCGTTTGTTTCTCTTCCTCTGCCCTTCTTCTTTTACATTCTTTCTCTCTGAATATCCCAGCGTCTCTCTCTACTTGTTTGTCACACTCTCTTTTTTTTCTCTTATTCTTACTCTTACTCTCTGTGTCTTTGTGTGTCTCTGTTTGTCTCACTCTTTTTTTGCATCTCTTTCCACTGTTTCTTCTGTTTCTCTCTATCTTTCCATCTCTGTCTCCATTTTTGCCTCTGTTAGAGTATTTTTCCAAATTTTTCATTCTTTCTTCTTCTCTTAGTCTATCTCTGCCAGTGTCTTTTTTTTAGTATGTCTCTCTCTTTGTCTTAGTATGTCTTTCTCTTTGTCCTTTTCAGTCTCTAAAACATTTTTCTCACTCACTTTTTGTCTTGCTCTCTGTCCCTGTCTCTGTCTTGTATCTGTCTCTCTTTGTGTTTCTGTCTTTCTCTCACTGCCTCTGTTTCTCCCTGTCTCTCTCAGTGTCTGTCTTCCTTCACTTCTTTCTTCTTAATTTTTAATGTCTCTCTTTTTGTTTAATGTGTCTCTCTGTCTTTCCTTCTCTCTGTCACTCTCCCTCACTGTCTCACGGTCTAGCTCTTTCTCTCTCTTTCTGTTTGTCTTTCTCTGTCTTGCATGATGTATGTGTGTGTGTGTGTGTGTTTCCCTTGAGGCAAATAACACAATATCCCCATAACATTTAGAGTTTTTTGTCACTGCACATTTGGACTCCATAAAGATCAAAATGAAGTAAACACACACAAACGCTGGAGGTTTTTAGTAGCTGACACACTGGGCCATGCCAAACCACACTGAGTTTAGGAGTGAACAAAGCACCATCACACCATAACACACACAGAGCCATCAGCCATAACAATTTCCAAACAATATTAGAGTAAAATGAGAGGTGTGAGATTCAACAGCTTGCTGCTCAGTCAGGCGTTTGAGTGATGAGTTGATCACTAGCCAGCATTAGTGGTGAATATTATAAACATTTATGACAAGAACATAAAAATCCTAGCAGAAATCTAGTCATGTTAGCCTATTTTAGCCTACTAACCTAGCTAGTGTTAGGGTATTATTAACATATTTGAGTATGACTTAAATCCTGTCAGGAAAGCTGATGTTAGCTAGCTGCCTAGCAGTAGCATTCAGGATATCTACATTCTGAAGGAGATTGAAAAATTCCTCTCCGAAATCCTGTCAGGTTAGCTTATCTTAGCCTGCTAACCTAGCTAGTGTTAGCAAAGCGTATTATTAACATATTTGAGTAGGACTTAATTCCTGTCAGGTTAGCTCATGTCATGTAAATGGTGAGCATTACCAGTGAAGATATGAACATTTTGAATAGAACTGAATGAGTTCTCTCAAAAATCCTGTCAGGTTAGCTCATTCTAGCTAGCTGGCTATCATTAACAGTGAAGATATCAACATTCTGAAGACGATTGGGAAAAGGTCCTCTCAGAAACCCTGTCAGGATAGCTTATTTTAACCTGTTAAGCAGGCTAATGATAGCAAAGAACTAACTTTATGAACATATTTAAAAATGACTTACATCTTGTCAGCATAGCTCATGTTAGCTAGCTGGCTAGCATTAGCAGACTAGATATGAACATTCTGAAACATTTTTTTTTAATTTACAAATTTTTTATGACTAAAAAATAAATAAGAAATCCTGTCTGGTTAGCTCATCTTAGCAAAGAGCAATTAACATATTTAAATATGATTTAAATCCTGTTAGCATAGATCATCTTCTGAACATTCTGAAAAAGAGTGAAAAAAAATCCCTTCAGAAATCCTATCAGGTTAGCTTATTTTAGGTAGCTGGCTGTGAACTTCCACCTTCCTACTTAAAGATATTTAGATATTGACTTGCTAGCTAGCTAAACACAACTGTAGGAGTGATGTCTGGTAATGTAATAAAATGCAATGTGTTCTTATAACCATTGCTGTTTATAACTTTCTGTTCTAATACAACCCACTCATTTTAAAGTTTAGAAAGCCACAACCGCTAACCTCAACACTCAACCCAACCCTAACTGTTAGTTTCACACACCAGTTGGAAGAGTTACAATTCTTTGGGATTGTTTAAAGTTTTTTTTTCTGTTTTGTTGTTTTATTTTGTGAGAGCGCAACACCAACATCTGTGTCACTCCAAACCATAAAACACCTCCATCATTCGAGATGTGAGTCAGATTCCAGCTTTTCCTGACTTTTACCACTAAATCTGCATGATGACAAAACTTTTCTTTATGACGAAGCCAAATTTGAGCATTTATTTTATTTTGAAATATGTAATGGGAGCAAGTTTCAATCAGGAACCTCTTATTTAGCAAGGATCTGAGAATTCTGAGAAATAAGGACGGATGGTTAGCATTAGCAAACCCCCCATGCTAGGCATCTGTGTTCTCTTAGACGCCTCATTGGGGGCCAAAATACCATAAAACTTTAATCATGTCCCTCTTTTTTGGGGCGCTTAATTTGCGTTTGTTTGCGGAGAGGTAATTGCACTCCTAACCGAGGAGAAATATTGTGTGCATGGGGGGAAAAAGAAAAATAAGATCCTGTCAGGCGCTTCTCTTCGCCGTAGCCTCAGTTTCCCTCGACGCTTGGCTGCTGCTCAGTGGAATCTGTGTAGAGAAAGATGTGTTTTTTTTCCATGCCGGCCGTGATCCATGTGTATGGTGCTTGTCATCCGATCATAACACAGATCTTTATTTATTGTACTTTATTGGACAACTATTTGTTGACTAATTCTCCCTCGCAGCTAGGAACACATTTGTTTTGCATTTCATTTTTCCCCCCATCAACTCAAAACTTGACTGTCAGCCTCAGTGGGAAATGGACTGGTCTTCACCTTGTCTTTTAAAAGACATACAAATAAAAAAAGTACGCCCTGCCTCACACACAACCACACACACAAAAGAATTAGTGTAACGTGACCCTTGCAGTGTGAATGATGTGTGCTGCTCTCTGTGCACGGTAAATTACGCCAGCGAATTCAGTGACCTGTAATAAGACTTGTGGCTAATAAAATAATCGTCTTGTTGTATACACCTATAAATATATAAACTAAAATAATCTTTTGGAATAGAAAAGCCATCTTCTGGATTGTAAATGTTTTTAAAATTGCATTTAAAACAGCCTGTTCCTACATTAGCATGGAAGGTATCGCTAATATTGTTGCGCAAATGTGCTTTCATCAAAACAGTGTGTACATAAGGTGTAGAGTCATGGACCCAGGCTTCGATGACACAAATTAGAAACAAACACTGACATACAATGTTGTTCCACATCAGGATTTCAGCTTTTGTTTCTCAGAGGTGTTTAAAACTATCTGACCAAATAAAATACAGATTATCAACACATGATCTTTGGATAAAAGCGGCTGCTATCAGACTTACAGTCTTTTATCTGTCACTGTGTTGCTAACTAAACTGTAGCTTTTGTATCTGGCTAATTGCTAAGCAGTTATATGTCTTTTCAAGGCATGATATAGGCTATAGGCTATACAAACCAGACTAAAAGACAAACAGACAAAAAATAAATAAATTTCTGTCATAGTTAATGACAAACCTAGCTAGCTACACTCGACTGCATTTGAGGATCTGTGATAGTTATATGCGATAATTATGTGCGTCTGTCAAATATGAAAACTGCACACATATTTTACATATTTGCCCCCCCATATTTGCATGCAATGTCACGAGTAACACGTAAACCACATTACGGTTAGACCATCAAGTGCTCTTGTTTGGCCTCAGTTGGCCTTGAGGATGTTTTAATAAGCCACTTTATAATTGAATTATTAGGACTAGGCTAGGTTAGGTCTCCTGTAATGTTTAGTCAGATAAATATGATTGAAGTAAACATCAATCCTATACAAGTTCTTATATGGCTCTCATATTTCTTGGCTTTGTGGATGGCTAATTACAATAGATCATAGTTAAATATTCTATTAATAGAAAATAGTACCTTATAAAGTAAAATAGAATGTAAGAAATAGTTATAAGTGAATGTAGAAATGTGGCTTTTGATTTTATTGGGAATATTTGGAAGATATATCTAACTAGAAAAGGATCACTCTAATCAGGAACTGTTAGCACACAACATATTTGTGTTAGAGTTGATACTAACATAGTCTAATATCAAGTATAAGACAGATGTCAACTCAGAATAACTTAATAATAACAGTTAATAACAGAATAACAGTAAACACCAAACAAGTTCACTTACCTTTAAAAAAAAACACTCATTTAGAGTCATATTACAATCTGAGATTAGGTGATAAACAAGTCCTTCCATAAAAAGATTTAAAAATTTTGGCAATAGTGGGTAATCGGTAACAAAATGTTTGAAAAAAAAAAAACCCTCCATGTGTTCATTTGACTATACAAATGCTTGCTAGATTGTTTATGTCCCGCCCTCATACACATCAATTTGGCCAAGTATCGATCTAAAGTAGCAGCTAGCCATCAAATCACTGTATGTCGGTAAACAAGAAATAAGCCATTGAGTGTATCAACACGTGCATGTTTTGGACACCGTCAGAAGCACCGCTTCCTGATTTTGGCTTAAACAGGTACAACCTCATTGTCTAAGATGCCGTTCTCACTGACATAGCTGGCAGGTGGAGGTAAAGATAGTGCTGACAAATTCGAAAATCCGTCATTAAAGTCTGCTAGTTAAGCAAATGTTAAACTTCTAGCTGAGTTCCTTTACATTGATGGGTATTTGGTGTAGCTTGTATGCCATTGGCTGTTGTAGAAGCCTGTCAAAAACACCCCACCTTGATTTCCTGTTTCTAAAGGAATTACGTCAGCATATGGAATTAAATCCTGAACATCAGCTGGTTTAATGGGCACGTTAACGCTTCCTGTCCAGCTTCAGGATGCTAATCTGAAGTTGAACCGTGCATACAAAGGAAGGAGGATTTTATTTTATTGCATTTCCATTTAAACAAAAGTCTTTTATAGGACTTTTAAAGAATATATCACTACACAGGGTGCAAAAGCGATGATCTCTCGTTCTATATAGGGCACTAGGTAGTGAGCAGGGAGCCAGAATATATTCAGAGTGACTGAATCCCTGGTACTTTGCTTAAAAACCTTTGATCAAATGGTCTTAATTATCTGATGAGATCACACTGTTGGTATTTCAGCATGGAGTGGAAAAATTGAGAAGCTGTCCTCAGGCTTAAATGGTTTTAGACCCAGTGAGGAACTTCGGAATGGAAAAACTTCGCCATTCCTCTCTATGAAACTGAAAGTGCTCGAGTATCTCCAGGAAGATGACTTTATCATCAGTGTGACCTTTGACCTCTGGGGAAGTGTGCTGCCTGCTGTGCATTTGGATTGTCTCGTAAAGCGTCGGCTCGGGTTCACTGTGTTTCCACAGATCTTCATGTCCTGGCTTGGTAGCTCCCATGTGGCTAATAAAACATTGCGCATACACACACACACACACACACACACATTGTGGCTGCCAACTGGTAGTGCTAATCCTATGTTATTTCTGAGAAAATAACACAACAGAAAGCAATTATTCATTCATCTTTAATATGCACTTTATCCTGGTCAGGGTCGCGGGGGATCCGCATCCTATCCCAAGGACACCGGGTGTGAGGCGGGAGTATACTCTGGATGGGACGCCAGTTCATCGCAGGGCACCACACACTCATTCACACCTACATTTTTGAGAGGTGGGAGGAAACTGGAGAATGTGGATGAAACCCACATGGACACAGGGCGAACATGTGAAAATCCACACAGACCATAACCCGAAGTCAGGATCAAACCAGAGACCTTGAAGCTGTGAGGTGAGAAAGCTCACTTAGATCTCAAATATTTATTCATCAATTTAGTCAAGTAATAAAAATAAACAAGCTGGAAAATTAAATACTAGGTGGTAAAGATGATCACCGATTTGAGCACCTCAGTGTGTGTGTTTCGGTCTCTGGTGAGAGAGTAACTGCAATGCAGGAGAAAGGAAAGGAAAGTCGTTTGAAAGACGTTTGGAAGTTTTTATATTTTTTCAGTTGCATTAAATCATTAATCAATTCATTTTTATTTACAGATGACCTGACGACAGTTGTCGCTGACACTAATACTTAGGATATAGACACAATTAGTAGGAAAGATGAGTTTTATTCACTCGCTGCTTGATATGATTTATTCACTCTCCGGGTTTATCAGGTTACTATAGTCGGGTTGAATTTTGAAACTCTGTGCTGCAGGTCTGCTTGCCTTCCAAATGTTAGGCCTTATTAAAGCTTTAGTGTGAAGCAGTGCAGACACTGCAAATACTAAATCTTACATACTGAAGAAAAAAATGTTCAGATCTTTTCTCAGAGGATCCAGATGGACAGCGTCTTCGCTGGAATGATAGTAAAACGATTTATTTTTCCCACCGTGGTACCTTGTGTGCTCGGCTTCAGTTTCCCAAACAAAAAAAATTCTGTTACAGAAATTATAGTTAGGTTTAAGTAAGTGTAAATGTGATGCATAAAAGTGATGCCTTCCTGTTTCCTGTCATTAGAAGGATCTCAAGCATGGAGGAGGATTTTAGGGCTCAGTTTCCATTTGGATTGTTTATATTGATTAGCGCTGAAGTGGAAAACCTTGGAATTCTATACATATACAGTGTTATACTGTACGTTACAGCTGTATTACTATAAAATCTACACAGATAATGCTAGTTTCAATAAAAAGCAGATTTAGAATGACAGTTTTATGGGTGAAGCTTCTGTAGACAGGCAAAACGCCTAAAGCGCCGAGTGAAAGACCTGACAGTATCTAATTATAGTTAACGAACAAGAGGATGCATCGGGGCTGACGGAAGCGGAGACGTCATTAATCACAGGGACACGAGTTCAAAAGGAGAAAGGAAGAAGTGATATAGATGAGAGTGAGTCCTGTACACTCTCCCTCTAATCTTTAGTTGATGTGGGATTTATGGCGCCATCTTCAGCCTTTTGTCCCAATTTTCCTACTAATTATTTAGTTTATTAATATATTTGCCTTTTTATTTTATACCTCTGTGATTTGACTTTTTTTGGACTCCACATGTTTGGCCACCAACCGAAACATGCATACATTCAGGATTAAAACATTACTTTATGAAAGAAATGGTATTGTAGTAACAGAAAGAAAAGCTAATTGTATCTTTTGTGCTGCCCATGGTAGAGAGTAGCTAGTCCTGCAAGCCAGAACTCTAGCTTCACTAGAAGGTCTGATACTTTTTGTCAAATAAATGCAGTCAACAACTGCCTACGTTTACAGAAAGAGGCCATTTGACTGACAGATAACCAATAACACTTTTTAAACCACAGCTTATCAGCAAGCACACAAGAGAAGTGGTAGCTCAGTGGTTAAGATGTTGGAGTTCTGCTTGGAAGGTTGAAAGTTCAAATCCCAGCACCAGCAAGCTGCCACTGCTGGGCCCTTGAGCAACGCCCTTAACTCTCAACTGCTCAGTTGTATAAATGAGATAATTGTAAGTTGCTCTGGATAAGGGCGTCTGCCAAATGCCATAAATGTAAGATAATTGTTTATTACAACTTCACATAAAAGTGTTTTATTCTGTGAACCTTTTTGAGTCCAATGTCTGTATCTTGCTCTGAAATGCTCATTGTGTCACTGTATTAAAAGAAAAAGTTTGTATTCCCACTGAAAACCAGCACACTGAATGTCAATCAGAACCTTGAAGATTCTGAAGCTTGTGGCCAGAAAGGTGTACAAAACATATCAGATGCTCTGTATCCTGTGGGTGTAACATCTGATGCTGTGACTAAAGCTGAGTTTCTCCTTCGACTGAGCATCTCGAGCGTCTTTTCTTTTTACATCCTCAACACCCTCACAGCCTGATTGGATTTGAAGAAAGCTATGCTTAGTATTTGCTTCAACAAAACAATAGCACTAACATGCTAGCGGTCTAGGGGTTCATGGAGTCACATGTTCAATCCCATCATCTCCAAACTGCTACTGCTGAGCCCGTGAGCGTGGTTGACCATGTGCTCTTCAGTATTTTAATACTTTAGTCCATACTCACTGCTGTGTTCTCTCCACAGTGTGAAAAACTGTGTGAAAATGGTTCAGATCAGCCCTGTGTTCACCTAAACACAGGCTGCACTTGGGCGTGAAGTTTGACATTTCGTGAGAACCAGTTGTGTGCATTTGTTAAATTTACGGTTTGAAATATTTTTGAAAGCTGTTTGTCTGAAAATAAACATTTCAAAATTTAACTGTAAAAATGTCACATCCACTTGTTTTCAAAATGACCCTTAGCAGACTAGCATGTAGCACTGCAGCGCCCCAAAGGCCTGCGTCCTGAAAAATTCTTATGTACACCTTCACATCAAATAAATACTTGGAAGATGGACCAATTTTATTTATGGATAAACAGCATGTTCTGTTTTTAATACCCTGTGTTGAGTATACAGGAAGGGTAGCCATGGGCAGATTGTGCTTACAAGCAGCAATGTTTGAATGAGTTTCCGAGTCACATAGAGGAAAAATAAAAGTTCACTGCCTACAAGCATGGCTGCAATAAATCAGCAACTGTAAACATCTAGATATTTCTAATATCATGATAAACATGTACAAATGTGATTGACATGAATGATTAGCATCAGCAAATGCAGAGTGTGAGGTTACTTGTCTTTTCTTAATGTCTGCCGATCTGTGTGTGTAGGTTTTTAACAAAAACTGCTTTTATCAAACAAAAAAACCCTAAAAGGGTTTTCATTTGGTTACTGAGGTTAAGTTCAGGGTTACGTTTAAGTGTAGCATAGCATCAGTTATTGAATTAAATGATTATGTCAATAGAAGGTCCTCACAAATATAATGAGACAAATGTACGTGTGTGTGTGTTCATTTATCCACATCATTTATCTGTGCACCACAGTACTGAACAAGACATGCTACAAATTATCATGCCGTGTGTGTGTGTGTGTGTGTGTGTGTGTGTGTGTAATTTGCTCCATATGAGCGGAGCTGCTGGGTTATGGTTTATTATGGCAGGACTCGGAGTGGGAAACTGGCCAAAACACTGCGGTAGGTTCTCACACACACACACACACACACACACAGATACAAATACACAGTCACCTGCCCTGATATGTGTCAATCAAAATCCTCTAACAGCACAGAGACGATGGTGACCTTTGACCTTTTAACAAAATAATCAAAGCCCATGTTAATTTGAGAGCTTAAGGTAAATGGGCCATTTTCATTTTACTTTTTTAAACTTCTTAAAATAATGTGAATATTCTAAAATAGGGATTATGAACAATAATGATAAAGTCTAGAAGTCCAGAAAGGCCGTGTATTTTATATTTCTATAACTTATTTAATTTAATACCTCATTGGCAGACTAAGCGAAATTGTACTGTCTGCGGTTTGCTTCTTCTTCTGAAGTGCTACGAAGCTATTGTAGCTAACAAGTAATGGAAGTCTATTTCACCCAATTCAGTCAGTTATGCTTAATCATAGTCAGAGTTATTTCATCCAATTGCTTAAAAAAAAACAAAAAAACATGCCCAAATCTTCTTTGTTAACCTTATTTTTAAATAAATGAATCTGTAAAATAGCAAGAATAGCCTGTATTTACACATTTACGTTCAGAGTGGAGCTCTGAATAATATCATCCTCGTTACTTTCAGCTTTGGAGGTTTTTCCAAACTGGTAAAACAATTAGTGCATTTTAACATCTGCGTGTCTCACTGTTCACAATTATTGGGTAATTATATAAGACTTGTTATGTCTGTGATGTCCTGCTTTGTCTATCTGCCCTACAAATGGTCTAAAGATGGTAAAATTCACAGTGCTCATCTATAGACCACATCGTCCAGTTGATCCTGTTTACAAAACCAGAAGGACCGAAAATGAAAAATAACAAAAAGAAAAATCAGAAGTCTCGAGATATATTAGGACAGAAGTAATAGAAATAATAGCCATAACAGTGATATTAGCAATGTGTGGCCTGTGTAGATGTCTGTAATAACGCATTCCTGGACACAGTGAAAATGATTTATCCACCACAGAATGTTTCTCGTTACTCCGGTTTTTCACTGTGGCCCAAAACTGTAAACACAGTTTTTGTGTGAAAATACACAAATTACACGTGTAAACACACGCAGAGCAGATGTGAATTCCGAAACAGCGTCCGGAACGTGATTTGTGTGTTTTGCCGTGGCGTTGTGTTTAGCGGACGCGGAGGGAGAAGGCGCTGCGTATTTCTCGCCTGATTAAGAAACGCTGTCATTTACCTCCCATCGTCTCCCTGATGAGATGACACGCTCGCTCACAATCTTTCCATCCTCATCAGCTTCTACTAACATTGCTGCCCTTCTTCGGCTTGTTCATTTTCAAAGTTGTGAAACTTTGTAAACTTTGGATCTTTTTAGTTCTAAATAATATAAATGACTTCAGTTGATCGTCAAACCTCCCACAGCTCTGAGGGGTTTGTGTTTCAGCCGCTGTGGTCACGCGTCTCTGCTTTTCTGTCCGCAGGAGAATCAACATGGCATCAAAATCTTCTTTCTGTGGTGCTCATGTCCTCTTTAGCAGCCTTTCAAAATTACCAAAGTTTATTTACAAAAGCACATTAAAATGAACATAAGTAGTATTTGTGTGTTACTTAATTTTAGGCACTAGAATTTGCAGATCTGTTCAGTGTGAGTGTTTGTGTGTTAGCATGTGTCTGTGTCCAGTATGACAAAAGTGGAATGTACATGGAAGGTAATTTAAGGTAGACGGAGTGGTCATTAAGGGGTATTCAGAGGATGGATGGGAATGTTTGGAGTGGACATTTGGGATATTCAAGGTCGAGATTAGCTCAGGAAGTAGTTTGGGTGGCAAGTTCTTTGAGTGTAGTTTTGTGTCATTGGAGGATTGTGTGCAATAGTTGAGGGGATTTGAAGGAGTACCTTGTGGTTGTATTTGAGATTGTTCGAAATGGTGGTTAGAGGTATTTGGGATGGAAGTTAAGGTGTAGTCTGGGTAGTGAGGGGTAATAGTTTATGGTAGTTAAAGGCATAGACCAGGTAGATGGGAGGGTAATTTTGTTGGGAGTAGTTTCATGGTTGTTTGAGAGTAGGTGGGGTAGTTTTAGGCCAAAGAGTTAGAGGTGGATGGTAAAGGCTAGCTAAAGTAGTTAGAGCAGTTGGAGTTGTTGGAAGGGTTGTTAGAGGTAGTTAACTGGATAAATGGTGGAGGGGGTAGGTGGAGTAGTGGGGGCTAGTAGATGAGGGGTTGTTAGTGGTAGTGGGAGTGGTGTTTAAAGGGTAAAGGGGTAGGTGTAGTGGTTGGGTATTTGGGAGGGTAGTCAGAAATAGTTTGTGGTCGTGGCGAGAGGAGTTGTTGGAAAGTCAAGGATTAGTTAAAGGTATTTGCTATTGCTAAGAGGTAATTGTAAGTGTGGTTGGGTTAGTTCGGATTAGGGAGTTGTTAGATAGATAAGTAGTTGGAGGACGGAATGGTAGTAGGATTAGAGGAGAAGTAAACAAGTAGCCATGTGGGGTTGTTGGGGTAGTTGTAGCAATTGAATGAGTGGTTGGGGTGGACAGGTATTAGAAGAGTTAGTTGGAAGGTGGAGAGAGGTAACGTTATGGGTACTTTGGGGTTATGTGAAGGTGTACTGATAGCTGGAGGGGTCGTCTGTGGGTAGTTTGACTAGCTGGGTCTATTTGGGAGAGAGCTTGGGGTAGTTTGGGGGTAGGGGGTTGGAATGTGGATGCTATTTGGGGTCTTAAAAAAGCAGCTGGTCTCTCTCCCTCATTCAGTCTGCTGCTTTTCATCTCCGCTGATGGAATGACAGAAAGAAAAAAAGACATATAGAAAGAGAGTGAGAGAGGAAGAGAGAGATAAAATCCTGATCCCTCTTTTTTTTTTTTTTTGCTTAGGCATCTGCAGCTGTGCGGATCAAGCAGCGCAGAAGATGAACGATCCTCTCGGATTTGAGCCATCTGATCATCACATGCATTTCAGAACATCATACTTGTGTTTCTGTATTGCTCAGTGTTGGGGTTAATGCATTCAGACACACTCACAAGCATGCACAAATCACTTGCGCACGCGCACACCTGCGCGCACACACACACACACACATACACTTAAATAAGAACTTTCTCCTGAAGTTGCACTCACATATACAGTACATTGACGGTGGGCACAAGCTATAAACAAGCTATAAAGAATGGCTACTTTTTTCTTGACTTGCAAGCTGGCTGTTTAAGTGAAAAGCAGAAGTTGCTTATAAAATAAACTTCTAGTTTCTGATAGAGATTAAAAACAAGCCACATGACACTTACAGATAAAAGGAAAGGCTAACGAGACTGATCAAACTGGTGTTCTGCAGAAAAATCTCTGTTGTATCAATTTATTAAATCTGCTATAAAAAGTGGTACATGATTAAAATAGTGGATGCTATAAAACCTTTGGTAGTTTAAGGTCACTGTAGTGGTAGTTAGGGGCAGTTGGAGGATGAGTGGAGGGACATTTGGGATATTTGGGTCTTTGATTAACTAGAGAGGTAGTTTGGGTGGCTTCTTGCATGATAGTTTAGGGTAGTTGGGAGTATTTTTAGACGTAACCTGGGGTAAGTGATGGCAAAGGATAGTTGGAGTAGTTGTTGAAGGGGTTGTTGCACTAGTTGATGGGGTAAGTAAAAAGGTGTGGTGGAGGAGTGGTTGAAAAGTAGTAGAAGGGTTGTTGGAGTTAAATGAAGTAGTAATTAAAGGATAAGAGGGTAGTATCAAATATGGTATCAAATATGGGTAGGGGGTAGTCCGGTAGGTTGGTATAGTGAGGGAGTAGTCGGGTTGAGGGGTAATTGGAGGGGTCAGTGAAGGTGTAGGGAAAGTTTAGGGTAGGTGATGTTTTGTAGTTGATGTTAGTTAAATGAGCAGACAGAGTAGTTAGAGTGGTATTTGGGAGGATGATTTAGGGTAGTTTGGGAGTATGTGGCAGTGGAGTGGTTGATGGTATTTGGCGTTAGTTTGAGATTTGTGTGAAGGTAGGTGGGGCAGTTTTAGGCTTGTTAAGTGGTTGGGTAAGCAATGGTAAAAGGTAATTAGAATAGTTAGAGCATGTTGAATAGTTGAAACATAAAGAAGGGGTTTTTGGAACTTGAAGGGGTAAATATAAAAAAAGTAGAGAAGAATATTAAAATTAAATATCTGCCAACCACACAATTCATGGTCAACCTGCACCCATACATCATGCATCTCTTGTACATGCAGGCCAGTGACAGCTGCAAAGAAAGCTAGCAAAATGGACAAGCTAGCAAACAGACAAGCAACATCCTAGACCATCACGTGAAACTAATGATAGTGGAAAACCTAGCAAAAAAAAAAAAAAAACCAAAAAATTTAATATGCATTCTAATGTGGTCATCTGCTAACTAAATCTGCACAGTTGGTAATTTTTAGTTTTCCCAGTGGGGCACTTACTATCCACAAAGCAGGGTTAGATTTAAAAAGTTTGAGAACCTCGGTGTCGTGGTATACCTGCTGCAGTCACCTTTTAGACTTTGTGTGAAAGACTCAATTTAGATCTACAAAGATAAGAGCAGTCAGAAGGCAAAACAAGCAAAGCTGAGACACAAAAGCAAGCTGATCCACATTAATGGAGGTATTTGGCAGTGTTTCTGTTTAAACACACTGGAAGCTGCAGGATTTCGTCTGAACTCCATAGCTGTGTGAGGTAGAATGAGGTGGGGGGTCGCTCTGCTTCGGTGGCTCTGAAGTAGAACTTATTGATTCCTTCAGTACGGTACATTCTCCGGCTCTGTGTAAAGAATGCTCACTCGGCAAATGCTAAACAGATCCGGGATGCTCATTCAGGCCAAGTTTGTCCATGTCAGTATACAGAATTGCAGAAGCGTTGCCAACAGTCTCGATGCTAACCTTCTCCAGAAACTCTGGGGAGTCTCATACGTCTCGGTCGGGCTAATTGCACACTCATGAAGAAATGTGTGTGTCTGTGGGTGGCTTCAGACTTTATGCTAATGGGAATAATACCTGAAATGCACTGGGCTCTTTGGATTGGTGGATGAAATCACCCACGTTTACCCAGCTTCCACAAATTATTATTTAAATTAGCTTGTGTTAAATTAATACTTGTACACAGTGGACGGTGTTCAGTACTTTGTGGTGTTAGCATGATAAGCAACAGAGTTCATTGTGCATTTTTCTTTTTACTGTACAGCTTATTATCAGTTACAGGGAGTAGTAGGTGGAGCAGTGTTGCCAACTTCTTCACTTTTAAGAGTTGCACTTGTGCAAGCCAGTGTTGCCAAAGACCAATGACTGATGACTGTTGTTTCTCCAGTGACCCATCACTGATCACCATTGTTCCCAATGATCAGTTACTGATCACTATTATTTTCCAAAGACTAATCACTGATCAAATGGTTCCCAACAACCAATCACTGATTACCACTGTTTCCCACAACCAGTCACTGATTACCATTGTTCCCAATGATCAGTTACTGATCACTATTTTTTTCCAAATACCAATCACTGATTACCATTGTTCCCAGCAACCAACCACTGATCACCATTGTTCCCAATGACCAATCGCTGATTACCATTGTTCCCAATGACTAATCACCAATTCCCAAGTACCTTCAGAAACCCTTCCTTCTTCATTTAGCATATTTTGATAAGCAAATGATTATGAGAATTCACTCAATATGCAAATTAGTCTATTATGTCATCTGATGGCTTGTTCCAATGAGATGGAGGTATAAAGCAGAAACGATGGTTCAAAAACGTCTCAGTAGCCATGTTGGTTCTGTACGTTACGTTTTTTAACGCCTCCCCTTTCATTTTGCACTGCATGATTAGATGTTTGTTTGGCAGATAGTCCATCATTCAGCTCTTTTTACTGTACACTTGATTGTGTTTCTCAGCATGAACACAATCATATATATTCATGGGTTCAAATTAAATCTGCTAGAGTTAGAAAATCTAGAGAAAATAGGTATAAGTGAACTGAGAAATATTTGTGAATTAAGTCCTTAAATACAAAGCTTTAGGGATTTGATAGAATAAATAGAATTTTTCCCTTATTTAATTGCCAGGAGTGGATAAACTATAATAAAATTTAAACAAACAAACGTGACAAAGACAAAGAAATTTAATTTATAGCAACATGCCATTAGGTGTTTTTTCTTCAAGTAAAAATGATTAAATAGTGTATATAAAAGTAATATAAATCGTAAATCTTGCAAATATTCTCTAATAACCTGTATAACTCTTTCCACCCTTTTTAATGCTCTGGAGAGCTTCTGGACCCCGCAACCCGCCCTGCCATACATTCCTCCCGACATATCTGTTTTTATTTTGCCAGAGTGCTTGGCAAATCTTTGCCCATTATTCTTGACATATCTGTTTTAACACATGTCTTCTTCAAAACAATTCTGGAGCCAGAGAGGGTCATGGCAAAACCGTTTCTGTTTGCTTTATGTGATTTTTTTTGTTTGTTGTAGGATACACCCACGTTTAATTTTGAACATCTTAAAATTCACTTTTTTGGTAGATAGACTGTAAAATAAAGATTTTTTTTTTTCTTTAAAAATGTTTGCACTTCAGTATCGCACAACAAAAGGAATCGTGATAGTTGCAAAGGTCGAACCCTTAATTCCTACTATTATAGCCTAATTATCTGAGTGCTCACCGGTTTCTAATCTGTATAATTAAGGTATATAAATAATAAGGGATATGTGAAGAATATGGCATGCAACAAGGTTATAATGACTCAATCTATAACGTGAGGTTCTTCGGGGCTGGACGTGCATGGTTTTGTTTGTAGAACTCAGAGAGCAGATCTTCTGCCTTACTGAATCATATCCTGCTGGAACCAATCACACATAACTGATCCTGACGGACACAAGGCTGTAGCATTGAACTTTTCATGTTCATTTGTTTACACAAGCGCGTTAGGGTCACACACACTTACAGTTCAGTGAGGAAGGGCAGGTTGTGGAAAGCATTGGGTTGGATTTCGCTGATGTTGTTCATGCTGAGATCTCTGCAGACACACACAAGGAGGAGGAGGAGTGTAAGAAAACATTTCATGGTAAACACAGTAAGCACTCACAGTAAGCATACTTTTAAATATTTAAAAGTAAATGAATCAATGGATGAAAGACTATTAAAAGAGATCGTGAGGGTACAGATCAGAGGACTCTGGTTTGCATTAAACCTGTTAACATGATTCAGAAACATAGCTCTACAGTACAGGAGTGTCTCCTAATTTCAACATCATAATCATAATAATAATAATAATAATATAGCACTTTTCACTCTGAGTCTTTAAAGTGCTTTACCTAAAAGATTAAAAATTAGATAAAGGATAACATAATCTGCAATTGTATAAGGATTATAGAACAATAACCTGAAAGTAAAACAGAAAGAAAAATTAAAAGCAAAACAAGGAAACAGAGCAAAGATATATGGTAAAGGATGTTAGTAGAAAATGCAGAAATAACCTTTTTTTTTCTTTTTTATGTATTTTTTTAATCTCTCATCCTTTCCTACCCTTTTGTAATTGTTTTCTTTTTCTTTTCTCCATCTCTTAGGGGCTTTAAAAATCCAAAGAAAGCTTACTTGTCCTATGATGAGGAGTCATGGTGGCAGATTCATAAAACAAACACACAAGTAAGCAAATAAATAAATCAATAAATTAATAATGCAAAAAAACCATAAAGCTCAATAAATGTGTCTGCTAAATGACAGTTAACTATGAATAAACCAGTTTGAACAAGAACAGATTTTTATCTGGATATAATCTGAATCAGAAACTGAATAATGTCCAAAATAACACCTACAAATGTTTTAAAAGCCGCCGTTTCTCCCAGGATCTCCATCTCTACATGTGGAGCCTCTGACACATATGATAAACTACTGCTGGACGAACACCATCTCTCTCGCGCGCTCTCTCTCTCTCTCTCTCTCTCTCTCTCTGTCTGTATGTGAGTGTGTGTTTCATTTCCACCATCTCCTGCACCTTCAATCCATTTCCATGATTTAACGAAGACTGCAGAGCATCTATTACTGTTTGTGGACTAATTACACAGTCTTGTTCTCGCATTTCATGCCAGAGAAGGTCATTGCCCAGAAGGATCCAGACCCTAATTAAAGCATCTGAAATCTGGAACTGTCTTTCCATTATTCGTGTCCCTCCCAATTTCCCATCTCATTAATTAACATGATGCAGATGCGGGCCTGGACTTCCTGACGGGGGAGAAACGATGAAGAACGTTGCTCCTTCGCTGATGAAAGGCGACGTATTGCGTTTCAGCCTTTTATCGCCTTGATTAACGGCCCGAGCCACTCACACTGCACCTGTAAGATATGACCTGGGCCATCTCAATGAGAGGTTCTGGAATGAAAGAGCAACTCGATCTATCTGGCCAAAACCGGTCCGAACAACACATGTGGATGCGGATATCAAAGACGGATGGCGCGCACCAGCACTTTTTTACCATCCATCACAGAAAACAAGAAACATGGAGACAGAAAACTTTCCATTGTGAATCATTGTTCGGCAGCTGGTAATTTTTTTTGTTCTTTTTTTTTTTTTTTGTTAAGTGTGTGTGTGTGTGTGTGTGTGGACAAGGTCAGGTTTCTTGGGGTTGTTTTCCAGATGTTTTCTACCTTCTGTCTAATCAAGCCAACTTCTTTCTGTCTTGAGGAACAGACAGCTCAGAATAGACACCTTACCCATCATGCTTTGTATTCGCCTTCGTGAAATGTAGTTGCCGGAAGAGTGCTGCGCTAGTTTTGGACTGGAGCTACGTAGCTCATGTAGCTCATGTAGCCCCCAGTTTAGCACCAAATCAAACATGATTTGGCTTATTAGTTTCTATGCGCAGTTTGTACAAGGTGAAACGTACCAAACTGTAGCGTTCCATGTCGCTGAGGTGGTACCTGGAGACCCTTAAATTAATTTTAAAGGTATAAAAAATACATACTAAAGGTATAACACATGTACGCTTGATGGTTCCACCCCAGCAACAAGGAAAAGTACTGCTTGAAGCCTTTATTTCAGAAAGTGCATAATTTTCCTGTACCACATTAGCTTAGCTTCAGTGCAAAACTAAAGAGAAGCAAATTTCATACAGCCTAATGTTTTGGCCGATCGACAACTTTTGTGTTGTACATTTGATTTTTCTATAAACTGTTCTCATTTTTTTTTTACATTTCAAAATGCAAGTTACTCTGGACTTGATTGGATTACAAATTCTCACATCATATTTAGCAGCCAGGCAGAGCGTTGTGTCTGATTTTAATCTAAGCCTTCAGCGTGTGTCAGTTCCCCAGGAGACGTGTGTGAGCCTGCAAGCCATTGCGAATATAACCAAACTGCAACATTACTTCATTTATGTCCCAACGGGAACTCATAACCGAGACCACCAAGCAAGAGAGGATAAACGGAGAGGTCTGAAAATATTCATCGCCGAGACTTTGATACTCTTTTATTTATTTCTTTTGTCAGAGTGTCAGGCACGGCGAGGTGAAAAGCTAATTTGCACGGCAGGGCGTCTGGAAAACGTCTTATGGAAAACAGGAGCGCAGGAGCACATGCCGGGCTGAACACCGATGCTTTATACTGACACGGTGGCATGGAGTACACTCAACACAAACCTGTAAAACGGCGGGGAGGATTCTGACTCAAACAAATACAATATCACACACAAGAGCTGCTATTCATCAGCATGTAGTTTCTGAAGTAAAACGTATAGAGGCCGCAGGTTTGATGGTATTTCCATCTGTATAGGGTTTATAGGGATCACATTGTATTTTGCGTACTTCTCATTGCAGGGGATCTAAAGTAATCGGACAAAAAAGTTGCAATAACTTATAAGTAATTTTCCAGATCAGCACTAACAAATTCTCATACATTCACATAAACACTCCAGATTAAACAGTGAAGATCTTCAGTAAGCATTTCATCCTGGTCAGGCTTGCAGGGGATCCAGAGTCTATCCCAGGAACTCAGAGCATGAGGTGGGAACACACCTTTGGTTTTGGGAGATCGGAAGCAACCGGAAACCCATGTGGACCTTGGGAGAACATGCGAAACTCCTGAAAGGCAGTACCTTGACCTTAGGATTGAACTATGGACCTTGCTGCAGCACCACACCACCCATACAGCATACAAAGCGAATGGTAGCTTTTGTACACTCTTCTGGCCACAAGCTTCAGAATCTCAAGCTTCAGAATGGTGCAGGTCACAGATACTTTGTGCTCTACCGTGCACTGTTTTTCAGCTGGAATTGTCGAGATCAGCCTCCCACAGCATGTCAGAGCCACCATTATGTCCTTTAATTTGTCTTCTGTATATGATCACGGCGTTGAATGGTTAATGGTTAATAGGTCTGACTTTCTAAAGGGGTTCTATATACAACTTTAATGGTTCCTTTAGCAGGATAATCTGAAGAATACTTTTGGTTGCTATACATTTAACCATTTTTTTTCCCCAAAGGTGTACTTACAGTCATGCAAATACTGACTTAAAGCCATGCCGACAATCCCATTCCTGGAATTCAAGACAGGCTCAATAGATTTATTCCCAGTTTTAACCTAATATTATCTAGTTTCTCTTTTTAAAGATCTTTCCTTTTTGAAATCCTTTTTTTAAACATTCACTTAATCTCAATGTTAACATTTCATGTTTAATCCAATCTGCTTCTGTTAAATTACGTCACTGCGCAATTACTCAGATTTCAGTGCAGCAATTTTCCACAAGTTGTGCTGTCTGCTTACTGTAAGCATGACATGAACCTGCAAGCTACACTCAACGTCAGGATTCTAGGGATTATAAAATATAAGTAATGAAATAACTAAAGAAAGTGGAAGGAAGGAAGAAACGAATATTTTAGACAAATTACAGCACTATGATCCTTAGCAGATTTATGATTTTAATGACTGCACATTAATCAAAATGTCCAGGGTGAAAAATAGACTCAAAACCCCCAGCAGTGCCACAACATTTAAAACAAAACCGCCTTTTTCCATAGAAATAGTCATTCATATCCATCAGGATTCTATTGACAGCTTGTTTCATTTGAGTCTATTCCACTGGGTAGTAATTCATATTGCTTCTTTTCTCCATTGCATAACATCTGCTGCTGTTTTTATTGAAATAATTACGAACTAATGCAAACCACATTTGTTTTTGTGGCCAGAAATGGGAATTATTTGGATCAAGTTCGAAGAAATGCCCAGTGCTCAGTCTCTGAATGACAGGGACCCACTAGTGTGATTATTATATAGGAGTAAAACTAGATCTGTCTTTCTCCCTCCATGTTTTGTTGTTTTCTGTGTTCTGACTTGAAAATGAAATCTAGCCCCAGAGCAAAAGACGCAAATGTCACCAAATATATATTTGTCTGATCCACTATAGAGTATAGGGAGTAAACGAAACATTGTGTGCATTTACACCACAGCGCTGTTAAATACTCAAATCTGATTGGTCAGAAGGTGTGCATTACTCTATATTAGTATAACAGCACGGCTCGGAAAGTAGTTCCGGCTGTAACGTGAACGATAGGTTAATACTCATTCTAATACATTATTGTTTCTATAGTAACAGCTCTTACACAGGGATTTGTATGATCGACAGTGTAAGACTAATAATAAATGGATTTTAGCTTGTCTCTCGGGTATTCCACGATATTAACTCTAACTCTAAACCTTTAAAATGCGCGACGTTGTTCATTAATAAATTAAACATTGTAATCATTGGCAAATCGCTGTGGTATAAGCGGAATAACACACTCCAGACCATGCTGTTACATGAAAATAATACACTTATTGCACCGCTTGTGTATTTTGACGGATTACACCACCCCAGTGTACGTTATTTTCATATAACAGCATGGTCTGTAGTGTGTTACTCCTTCCACAACAGCAGCTCTGAAAGTAGTTCCGGCTGCAAGGCAAATCGCAGGCCTTCTTTAATAGATAAAAAAAATTGTAAATGTCAGCATGAGAGGAATAAAGCACTTCAGGACATGCTGTTATTGGAAAATAATCAACTCTGAGGTGCTAACAGTAACTCCGCGTCACCACCACCCCCGTTGTTCATCATTTTCCTTTCACAGCACGCCCTCACGTTTTATTCCTTATTATTTTTTTTGCCGAAATGTTTCTTTCTTAATCAATGTGTAGTGTTTCTCCACTTATTCAAGGTTCTTCTACAGATCTTCTGAATTCTGTGATGTCACCCTGACGGCATGATCTATGGTCACGTGACCACTGTTGACGTCCAGAGCTGTGATCTAGCATGTAAGGACACAACTCAAAAAGTGGTGTATCAGCTCTCCCCCCCCTCTATTTAGGAATGGTTTGTTCCAAACAGCCTTCTTCTTCTTCTCATACGTGACATCACACACAGAGGTTTAAATGTCATACCGCTCAATAGTAGTGATGAAGAACCTCGCAGACACAATTTCAGGATTATAATACACCCAAACGCACATATTCGCTTTGATTTATTCTCAGTAGATGCTCCAAAATGTCCTGGAGGACTAAACATCTTGAGAGACATAAAAACATTTTGGAGAGCTATAGAAAGCTATAGAGGTTGTATAAGACACGAGGACATGACCAGACTGCTCTGTCGATCGTGTCGAGACACACGAGTGAAAATAGCCGTCTTTGAAAAATGGTCTTTGAAGTGGCTGTGGAGATTTCGCTCCAAAGTGCACAGGTATGCTTTAATCCACCGTGCCCTCCCACTGACAGCCTCCATACTGCTGCAGGAGGGGTTTCGGAGAGTCTCCGTGTTCATGTCTGAACTCACACACACACAAGCACGTCTCTGCACACACTCTTCTCTGTGCACACACACTCCTCACTGCACACACTCTTCTCTGTGCACACACACTCCTCACTGCACACACTCTTCTCTGTGCACACACTCGGAGAGTCTCCGGAGAGTTTCGGAGAGTCTCCGTGTTCATGTCTGAACTCACACACACACAAGCACCTCTCTGCACACACTCTTCTCTGTGCACACACACTCCTCACTGCACACACTCTTCTCTGTGCACACACACTCCTCACTGCACACACTGAGACATTTTGGAAACAGAACTATTGCAGACATGTCAGTGTTGCAGACTATTGAGTCATTCTGACTACAGAATATGAGATATTCTCTGCAGCATTATACACATTAACAGTATTATTAGCTTCTCAGATATTTATATACTGATTTTACTATTATGTAAAAAATGTTAGAAACCAGAAAGTGTAATTACAGGAAGAGTAAAAGAGAAAAGTGAGATTAAAATGGTTTTAGTCTCAACTAGCAGTTGATGAAGAGTACACAAAACCAAAACAAATCATTGCTGTTGTAATATAAATATATTAAATAGTATCAGTTTTAGAAGTTGCGTTTTAATTATGATTTTATTTTGCATAATAAATAAGAAAATAAATAAGCAAGTCATTTTTACATAAGAAAGTTTTCAGCTTACAGTTTTTTAACAGAGATTTTGCATTGAAATTTTTGTATACTTTAGTTTCAGTTTTAAATGTAGTTATAGGACAGAATGAAAGAATGTGTCTAGTTTTTATTTCCTCATATTTTTGAAATGTGCTCAATTATTAAATAGTTTAGAAAATTAATAAACAAATAAATTAGTTGATAATCCTAATGAGTGCAGATGTTGTGGGGGGCATTTATTTATTTGTTTGTTTGTTTGTTTGTTTGTTTATTATGGCATGATTTGGCTTCACTTGTAACAATGCACTTCTTCTGACTGATCACTTTTATCCTATGATAAAGCATTTCTATCCCGATGGGCGTGGTCTCTTCCAGGATGACTCCACCCCCATGCCCAGGGCATGACGGTTCACTGAATGATTGGCTACACTGAAAATTATGTAAATCAAATGCTATGGCCTTTACACTCACTAGATCAGACACTGACAGCAACAGCACTCTTCACATCAACCATCAAAACACCAACTGGGGGAAAATCTTTTAGAGAACGGTTCCAGAGACTTGTAGAATCTATGACATGGCCCAGACACCTTAATAACACACTTTATATTGGATCTTTTAAAAGTTGAGAGAGAGAATGAGAGAAAATTGTCCTATTTTCAGATTTGTCCTATTTTCATCTCTCTGTCAATCACATTAACATGAGTCAATCAAAGGTGTCTGTTAGCTATTGGACACAATAGCCGTTTTTATCCAAAACAAGCGTTCATTCTGGAAATCTAGACATCATGTAAACGTCTGGCGATGTTTTCTAAGCTTCTTTGTGCTCAGTGGCTTTCCTGTGAGTCACAACCGTCACAACATGAACAAGAATACAAGAAAACGTTTAATTTTCAAAAGGATTGAGGGTTGAGAAAAAAAATTGACTATTTATGAGGGATAAAGAAGAGGAAATTGCAGTATAGATTACGATCCTGTTTTGGAGGATGTTGACGAAGTCTCCATGGAGAGAAACCTCAAGTCCTTTTTAGGTGAATCAAAGTGTGAAGGACGCAGCTGGTCATCAATCCATCAGCTGGGAACTGCTGGACCCAAAACAAACAAGTCAATAGACTGTATATATTCCTTTCTCAGCTGCAAGGCCATGTCCCACTCGGCCCAAATTCATGAATTCCTGTCTCTGATAAGAGCATTCCAAGTGTTGGACGACGTTTGGTATGGAAACGCCTCGTCTTCCTCGGCCCGCTGATGACAGAGCTTCATTCATCATCGTTAGTGGAACAATCTGAACATTGTTGGCATGCATTCTGTTTCTTCGCCTTTCTTCTATGAACACACACACATACATACAGACTCATACACACTTCCCTGCAGGTCAGAAGACACAGCTCTGTGCTTCAGAAGAGACCACCCTGGAGAGAACGGCAGGATTGACTGAACAAAGCCCGAGATAAAGATGGCTAATTCATAGCTACACTTTAAAAGGCGCAGGGATGAGGGTTCTCATAACACACCACGCCTGAACATGCAACGTCACTGCACACACTAGTGATGGGTGCTGTGTTTTCCTCACTCGTGAACTTTACAGGGTGTTTTTTCCCAAATGACTTCTGATTCTTGTTGACCTCACATACTTATGTTTCACTAAGAACGATCTCTATCATTCCTTCTACCGTTCCATCTCTTCCCTCACTTCCTGTCTTTTACCTGCCCCATCCAAATGTATATGGCGGTGTTTCTATCACTGAGATGATGTCGTCAAACAGTGCCTGTTGATCACAGTCATGAGGAGACTGGAACACACACACTTGCTATCCTAAACACAGTTATCACTCTGTCATCAGCCTCTCTTTATCCACACCAAAACTGTTATACCTCACATTGGATCTGTCTTCCAGACATACTGCATGTCTGCGAAGCAGTGGTGCCAGAGGACGTCTGTAGTAATTCTAAAATAATAATTACTAATTGCTAATAATTACTAAAATAATTACAAAGTGATTACTAAATGTGATAAACCATCACTGAATAAATAACAGAGATGGGTGTGTCTTCACAATGTACCCATGGTTGTAAATTCCATGCGTACTACATACACTTCATTTTAATACAAACTGACTGTTTTGTCCTTTATTAGAAGAGCTTGTTGTAGGGGTCGTGGCCATGCGGTAGTATCTCACATGCTGAATATGTAGACAGCACCTATGCTAGGAACTCAATAACTAACTCCACCCTGCATCTCAGCATGGTACGGTAACTGTTCAACCCAGGACCGCAAAGCCCTACAGAGAGTGGAGCGCTTAGCTGAGCGCATCTCCGGGTCTGCTCCCCCCTATCTGCATGACATCTACACCAGAGCATGCAGTACAAGAGCTGCTAAAATCTTCAGAGACTCCACCCACCCTGGTAACTGTCTGTTCAGCCTGCTGCAATCAGGCAAGCGCTTCCGTTGTCTGATGGCTAAAACAGAGAGGCTCAGGAGGAGCGTCTTCCCTCAGGCCATGAGACTCCTCAACTCGGATACTCCACCACTCAGATACCTTAAGACTCCATAAAGACTCTCCAGTCACTCTACACTCCATTGACCCTACACTTTGCACTTTGTATTGTTACTCCACATAACATACTTGCATATTTGTTACACGTAACACACTTGCATATTTTTTACACGTAACATCTTCTTCTTCTTCTTTCGGCTTGTCCCTTCAGCGGTCGCCACAGCGAATCATTACTCTCCACCTATCCCTATCTTCTGCATCCTCAACACTTGCACCCACTAGCTTCATATCCTCATTTATTACCTCCATATACCTCCTCTTTGGCCTTCCTCTTCGCCTCCTGCCTGGCAGCTCCATGTCCAACATTCTCCTACCAAAATACTCCCTCTCCCTCCTCTGAACATGTCCAAACCATCTTAATCTGGCCTCCCTAACTTTGTCCCCCAAACGTCCAACATGAGCTGTCCCTCTGATGTACTCGTTCCTAATCCTGTCCAACCTCGTCCCTCCCAAAGAGAACCTCAACATCTTCAGCTCTGCTACCTCTAGCTCTGACTCCTGTCTCTTCCTCAGTGACACTGTCTCTAAACCATACAGCATGGCCGGTATCACCACTATCTTGTACACCTTCCCCTTGATTCTCGCTGATATTTTTCTATCACAATTTTTTACACGTAACATACTTGGGGTTATTTCTACTGGCCATTTTATATAAGGTAAAATAGGGTGTAATCTTCCGAGTGGTAACTGACATGATGGATTTGGATTGGGACTAAAATCTGAGAGATAATCTGGTAAGAATACATCACCCCACCTCCCCACAGAGAACTAATGCCTGCTGAATAGGGCATACTATTCTAATAAATAGTGTGTCAGAATAGCAAGCTACCTGTATTACATGATACACAATATGCTCAGGTGTCCACATACCCCCTGACCATCACACCCATATGTGGTTCTTCCCCAAACTGTTGCCACAAATTTGGAAGCACACAACTGTATAGGATGTCTTTGCATGCTACAGCATGTTGTTGTTCCTCTTTCAGCTGCTCCCATTAGGGGTTTGCCACATTTTGCAGTTTTTATGCTGGATGCCCTTCCTGACACAATCCTCCCCAATTTTATTCAGTCTTGGGCCTGGCACTGAGAGCGCACTGTTGCACACAACCCAAGTGGCTGGGGTTGGTTCCCTGGTTGGGAATTGAACCCGGGCCACAGCGGTGAGAGTGCTGTGGCCCAACCCCTAGTGCTCCAGGGACCCCCTTGTATGCTATAACTTAAGAGGCCCAAACCTTTTCCAGCATGACAATGCCCCTGTGCACAAAGCGAGCTCCATGAAGACATGGTTTGCCAAGGTTAGAGTGGAAGAACTCGAGTGTCCATTACAGAGCCCTGACCTCAACCCCACTGAACACCTTTGGGATGAAATGTAATGCAGACTGCTTGCCAGGCCTCACTAATGCTCTTGTGGCTGAATGGATAAATCCCCAAAGCCACTCTCTAAAATCTAGTGAAAAGCCTTCCCAAAAGTGTGAAATTTATCATAAAATTGTTATTCTTCAAATTGTCCAAAGATATATGCATATCAGAATCTATTTTTAATGTTCACTGAAGATGCTACAAGGAAATATTTTGTGAGTTGGCAATATTATTTAGAATGACTAGCTAACTGGCACCTGTTGTGGTCAGTGATGATGTATTGCAAAGAACTAGCATTAGCTACAGTATCAGTGCTCTGGTTCTCTCCCACCTCAAAGAAACAGGCCAGTAGGTGGATTGGCTACACTAAATTGCCCCTAGGTGTGAATGTATGTGTGTGCGTGTGTGTGTGTTAGTGTCACCTTTCAATTAATGTGCAGTTACTTTTGTTACATGCAATTACTTCTGGCCGAAACACAATTCCAGGAAAAAAAAAAAAAAAACAACACACATACTAAAGCTGTATTGCAAAGAAAGAAACCTGACAAAGCACTGAAAGTCAGGATTGTTTATTTAAGTATTGAGTATGAAAGCATTAAAGAAGCTTTTTTGCACCTTGAATGGTAAAAGGTTGTGCGGTGCATCCTCAATGAGAGGCTTTAGGATAAGATTGGTTGCTTATGTTACATACGTTCTGTCCTCACAAATGGAGCGGAGATAGATGAGGTAGAGGCTCTAAGAGTCTGAAAGACGATACGGATCAGATCGACCATGACAAAAAGAGGACGAGCAGAAAAGTAGGTGAAAGGAAAAGGGCGATATTGTTTGCTCTTCCTGCGGCGGTGAAAAGGTGGTGTGGATTAGCATTGTGCTCACACAGACACAGGAAGGACAAGGAGACAATACACACTTCCCCTCCTTCTGTTTTTAAAGCAGCGTCCCTCTTTTCTCCTTTTTTGACACACCGTCAACCTTCCCCAGGTTTGTCTGCTCTCTTTTGTTGCTGCTCTCTTTTCACCTGAGTTTATGACACATCGCACACATATACACGCCGGAAAGGGAGGGAACGAGGAAGGAGGGAGGAGAGGAGTGTTGTCTTTCTTTCATGTGTTCCATCTAAAGAGAGAAAGAGAGAGTCAGATGTCTGGGTGGTTAAATGGGATGTTTAGTCTGTGGATACGTCATGGGAGCTGCGTTTTACACTCCACTCTCCCCTCAGGGTGCTGGAAGGATGAACTGAAACACACACTCACACACACACACATGGCTGGAATTACTTATTATTATTGCTCATCATCATTTTCAGTGAAGCCTGATCCCTCGGATGAGTAACTCGGAGTTCTGTTTCCGTGTCACTGCGGCTCCTAATGCTTTTGCTTCAAGCGAAATGAAGAAATCAAGAACTCCTTATTCGCTAAATGTACAGGAAACAAGGGACTCGGCATATCGGAACATGCAACATATTAACCATACACGCTTACGTCATACCACATGCGTTTAGTAAGGATGTGCACAGTCTTGCCGTGGCTCAGTACAGCCCGTAGTGTTTGTGTCCTTGACGAAACTTAACAGCAGCAAGTCTTTCAAGCATTTCTCTATTATTACAGAGAAATGAAGGTGAAGAAAATCTCCTGTTTGTTTTAATAATTAGTAAAACACCTTTTGAGGAACTGAAATTTCATAGGCTAAGCTGTTCTCTCAACTCTGTTTGCCTCACATGTATGCCTCACTGTAGTAAAAGACATTATTCGAGTCTGGCTGGTGTCTTCATTTTCCTTCCTACAGATTGTTTGAAAGCAGAAGATTGAATTCACTTAGTTTTGTCAGTGGATCCACATCAAAGTGCATCTTGAAGCAGTAGTTAGGAAGCTAGCAGTTCAGCTCTGGCCCAGAGTAAGGTGTTCCAGACTCTGACTCAGAAACGATCGGCTGGCATCTCGACAGTTTCTCTAGACCATTAAATTGCTGCCACTCAGACCACAGCTCCTATCTCCACTGCTACTTATTTGCTTATTTGGCTGATGGTTTCATCCAAAGCAACTGAACACATGAGGTTTAAGTGTCTTGCTCAAGGACCCAACAGTGGCAGCTTGGTGATGCTGGAATCTGAACTCACGACCTTCTGATCGGTTGATTGCAGCCTTAACCATTGAGGCACCACCAATCAGACCACAGCTCCCACCCCTAGTGCCACTCTAACCAATCAGAATCAAACCAAACCAAGAGGCAAAACAGAAAAGTGTTCACCCTTTCATCAGGTGGTTGCAAGTTCAAATCCAGACGATTCCACAACCATCCGTGGCTGGGAGCCATGTTAGCAAAATTTGCTGTGCTCTCTTGATTGGAGGGATGGCATTACTGTGTCTCCCCTGTCAATCAAAGTGACACTAGCCAATCTATACATGAGCTTCTACGAGCTCATGTATGTACTTTCCTCCATACATATTAAGCTTCCCTGTAATGCAGCATGTGCAACAGTTTGAAAAGATGTGATTGGCTGACTTCACATGTCTTGGAGGAAGTATATGCTTGCCCTACCCTCCCCGGTTATTAACTGTTGTGTGCTAGTGGAGAGCTGGCTAGTAGCAATGCAGCAATTACCACACATCCTCACACACACATACAACCCCCCCCCCCCCCCCCCCCCCCCCCCCCCCCCCCCCCCCCCCCCCCCCCCCCCCCCCCCCCCCCCCCCCCCCCCCCCCCCCCCCCCCATCGTCACACACACATACATGACATGTGACAGGACCCATAGGAAGTGGAATGTGTGTATGATCTTGATTATTCATAGAGAGGAAGCTTATCTTGCCACAAAAGCCACTGAGTATCATTGAACCAATGTGTAGGAAATCTGTCTGAATGCCCAGTATGTTTTATTTTTGCTAATGCCGCTAACATGTAAGCTAACAGGTATGAGACACTGTCAGATTTCCAACAGTGGAATTGTATGTGAAGTAATTCAGAAATGATTCTGATTCATTCAGAAAAGATTCTGTATGATGATTAAGCCTTGCAGTTTGCACAATGCTAAACTGGGTGCTAAAGGATTTTAATTCTTGATAGCTACATGAGCCTTGTATTTCCAGCGTGGATCTCAACCACATGGATGTTCTAGCATTTTAAAGTCTGTCGACCCTCAAAAGTGAAATAGGTGAAAATTGTTTAGAGTTTCGATTCGGACTTTGGTGCAAGAGCATCATGGGTGTTTTACTGAAGGATGGTTTACTGAATTCAGTTGTAGGAACATCCTATGAGTTTTACCAGGCCATCACACTTTTATGAGATTCCACGAGTACAGCCCAGTCTTGTTGCATTCACCATTTTGGAATGCTAGCAAAATCACCCTCAGTTATAAGCTAGTTGAAATGCTCGCCGCCTATATTTCCCAATTGCCTAGCAACAGTGTCCTCGTGACTGACCACATGAACAGCACGTGTATTGTGTGGAGGCTGCGTCCGAATATCCCTTCTATCCTACTAGACAGTACGCAAAAGCAGTACGCCAAAGGAGTAGTATGTGTGAATTCTCTGTATTCATAAAACAGTAGGCGAGAAATACTCGGATGATGTACTGCTTCCGCCGAGATTCTGGAGTATGGAAGCAATGCACACTGCGCTATCCCATAAGGCACTGCGCTATCAAATAACAGGACTGGCACACACAATCAAAAATGGTGGAAGTTGTAGGTCACATGACAATGCCAACATGGCGGATGTAGTATGTCCGGATTGTATTCATACTACACACATATAGTGATCAGTACGTACTGTATCAACGGCCTTGTCTTGTCGAAAACAGAAAAGTTCCATCCAGATGGACTATTAGTGCACTCCTGTATGTGTTATTTGCTAACAGTCTAAGCCAATAAAAACACATTGCACTGGACAATTAGTGCAAAATTATGGCAGTAGCGATCTCGGCTGTATGCAGATAAGGAGCAGATCAGTTACACTTTAATTCATGTAGGGTTTAAGGTAGGATTTTGGAGGAAATGTGCAATCCTGTTGTTGTTATACACAAAGAACTTCAGTCTTTAGAATATGAGACGCATTTCAAATATCCGGCTGTGGCCGGTTTTAGGCTCATGTCTGGAAGATGATCCAATACTCCTGACAGGTGAGCTGTGTTACAGCCTGATTCTCCTCAGGCTCTAATGATATTTACTCTGCTGCTCCTAATTTCTCTCTCTCCTCCCCCCACCTCTCTCTCTCTCTCTCTTTCCCTCGCTCTCGGGTGGAACGGAAGCTCCTAGTCTCTTTGATGGAGACATCCAGAGGGTCTTATCCCCCCTCCCTCTTTCCCCCCAACACACACCACACATTCCTCCACATCTGTTCTCTTGTCATCGAGTGTATCCGTGAGCTCGGCCTTTGCTCCTCATTGACTGCAATGTCCCATGCAAACATTTTGGGCATGTTTTTTTTTTTTTTTTTTTTTTTTTCTCCACCTTGTAATCTGCTTCTATGTTTCCCTCCCTGTCTTTGATGCCACTGTGGGGATTTGAGGAGGCATTAAGTGTCATTAACGGCAGCTCCGTTTATCACCTGCCAAGTCCCGGCTGAATGCGAAATGAATGGACTTGATTCAGGTGGAATGTCTTTCCCTTCGTCTTCTTCTTCTTCTTCTTCTTAATACTTTTTAAAATTAGGTTTCAGGTTTGAAATTTTCCCTCCAAAACCTACCGATGGAATTTGAATCCTGAAAGTTAATGATGTCGTATTGGGTGTTACAGCAGCAGACTTTGCAGCAGCTTCATGTAAGCTAACACTTAGTGGAACGTCACACTCATTAGAATCCTAACACACTTTCATTCATCCTTTATTCGCAATACTGTATAGTGCACTATTTGGGGTGCAGCCATTTTGTAATGTTGTCCGAATTTTCAGTTTCCATGTTATATTCCCTGGATAATGCACTATATTATTACCCATAATGCACTGTAAATCTAGTAGTGCACCTAATGTACACGACCTGCACACTAATTTCCACAAAAAATAATATTAGCAACTGAGCGATTTTTGCCTTCTCTTTTTCCTTTTTCTCCTTAACATTTTCTACAAATTCTACACATTTTCAATGAAATTTGACCATTTCCAAAACACACTGACTGGATTTTGAGAAACCTGAATTCCAGCTGCCAGCTTATAATGTCAGAGTGTGAATTACAGCATCTGATCAATCAGCAGCTTTGCTCATAATTACACGCAAAATAATTCATTTTCATTCTGCTGCTTTTTCTTAATCATTCTTTTCTATTCTTCCTGTTTCTGTCCTTCATTCCCTCTCTTACTTTTTTCTCACACTCTTCTTTCTTTCTTTCTTTCTTGTTAAAAATGGACATGTAAAAATGTTCCATAATTGTGGCCAAAAGGTTGATAATTTTATCTTATTATAAATATGTTTCAGAAATTGTAGACATTAGATTTATAGCTAATTCAGGTTGTAGCTTGTTTCATGAATGTGTTTTATTATAAATGCTTTGTCCAATCGTTCCAATATTTTAAATGTAAACAGGTAGAATAATTGTGATTATCGTTATAGCCGTTATCGTGCAGCCGTGCGATACACCGTCATACCGATTTCTCCTCGCGACCCTACCCTCTTTTTTCCGACCACATCATCTTGTCATCGAGTGGCGTCGTGCTCTTCCTGTTAATCCCTCGGCTCTAATGGGACTCACTTTGCCAAACACGATTGGTTTGAAGACAGTCCAGCGATTCCATAAAGCCCCCTTTGTGTTTCTGAAGAATAGGGTGTGACGATTCAGCCGAGTCCCATGCACAAGGAGGAATCTGTACAATGCGAACACACACTCAAGTCGGACCAGGAATTCAGTCGCAGACCGCTCACATGTACACATGACTCAGAGGTACAGAGAAACTTACTGACTAAACCCCATCTGTTTTGACCCAAAATTGGAATAATGCAAAATGAATTTCTAAATCCACGGATTGCTCACCTCTTCACTAAGCACTTAAACAAGCACTAAATCTACACAGCTTATTTAATTGAATTAATTCCTTAATTGATTGATTGATTGATTAATAATACTACTAATAATAATAATGCTCGTTGTCCTGTTTTGAGGCAGTGTGTAATTATTTCGACTAGCTAGATACACAACTCTAAAGTGGCGCCTATAAGCTTCCATTTATTTATGAGAGCTATGAGATCACACTTCCTTGAGGTGCACATCAACCCACAATACACGCACACACACACACACCTCGGCCACCTTTGTTCTTTTAACGGGAACAGGAATATTGCTGTGGCAATGAGGTCACCGTCCTCTTTGTCTCTCTCTCCACTGTCTGTAAGCTGTTGTTACAGGTGAAACCTTATTCTACTACTTTTGTCCTGGCCACGTTATTAACGCACCTTTGTTGACTTCTCCTTTCCACTTTGCCTTAGTTAAGTCCCCTTGAACATGTTACTTACTTTCTTCAGCTCAGGTGCTTTTTTTTCAAGTATATAACTTAGTCTTCCTTTGGTATATTTGAATTCCTTTGGGCACCTTAAGGGCTGTTCAAATACTTTCTGAGCTCAAGTGGATCGGGATCAGGTTGATGTAAGACTTGGGGGGAAGAATTTACCCAAAAGGCACTGCTGTGATCTAAGGTGGATTCCTTAGAAAGAAAAAAATAATAATACAATATACACTGCCAGTCAAAAGATTTGACTGTAAGACAAATCTCTAATTGTATGTCTCTGTAAAGCAACAAACCCAAACAATTAGCTAAAATGATTCCTCCGACCAATCCTGTGCCATGTGTGGTCCAAAGTTTCTTCACTTCCCCACTCACAACTTTAGTTCCTACCTGCAGTTCGTCCCTTCTGCTGTTTGACGCAAAAATGGAAGTTAAAAAAACGCCTTCATCTTATCCTCTCATATATAACCACTCATAGAGACATATGAAGAATAAAAGAGCTTGTTAGGAAGTAGCAGAGATCGTTAGTGCCTCTGGTGAATGTATGTAGCTAGTATATTTAGCTTGATTTTCTAATTCAATTCAATTCAGTTTTATTTGTATAGCGCTTTTAACAATGGACATTGTCACAAAGCAGCTTCACAGAAATAAATGGATTCACAAAAATTATATTGTAAATACGTGAATTTATCCCTAATGAGCAAGCCAGAGCAGATGGAGGCAAAGAAAAACTCCCTGAGATGATATGAGGAAGAAACCTTGAGAGGAACCAGACTCAAAAGGGAACCCATCCTCATCTGGATGACACAAGGTAGTGCGATTATAAATAAATCCCTTCTAAACTGTATACTATATGGTCAAAAAGTGCAATTACGTAACCACGAAAGTTCACAATAGTTTACACATGAAGTCTATTTTGTTGAAGCTATAAACTGTAAAAATATCCGTATTTCAAACCTCAATTATTTGATTGTCTGTGTTCAGATATTATGTGTTATTTGTACAGGTATTATTTTACTATCTAGCTATATAACAAAGTAGCTAATTAGCATTCTTGCCAGTTTAAAAAACCAGATCTAATGGTGAGCCGATATGACTAAAGGAACCTGAGTGTATAAATCAGGGAGAAATCTACTGCCGAAGTTAAGCATGTGGTGTATGTATTACACACTTCAGCCTCTTAGGAGTTCTAATCAGTAATAAAATGCAGAGCAGAAGCAGCATTTCCGATTTGAAAACGTTCGACTGGCACCGATCCGGAGTTGTTGTTTTCTGAATTATACTGGATTATTATGAAGGAATTATAATGTAGGAAAATGGCAGTGTGACATCTGCTTATTGTCATGTTCAGCATGGGAAGCGTGAGGAGACTAAACCAGAGTCCAACGCAGATGGGAATCATTAACGATCTCTTTGATTACCAAAGCCCAAACACGCACTTCAGCGTCCCTACTAATATGAAATATAATTTGAGATTTCATCGTTAGAGACTTTTCCAGATCCCACACACACACACACACACACACACACATACACACACACACACACACACACACACACATTCAAGCTGGAGGTTTGTGATGGACAGCTGGCAGTACGCTAATGCTGCTAATAATCACGAGTGCGTGATAATCAGTAATATGATGTGGAGTTAATGTTCTGTTGTTTGTCATCAGCCTTAGAGTAGCTGATAATATGAGTAAGGGTAAAAGCCCCTGCGAAGTCAAATTTTTTATTGCTTTCTGATCATGTTAATGTGGTTTTTTTTTCACAATTTGTAGTACAAAGTTGATGATATCAAAACAAGTTCTCACTTGCTGCTATCACCAAGCTATTACTTGCTGGTAAAGCTACCATCACCAGTGACATGACTGATGTTGCTCCAACACAACTTTTATCAAAACTATGAGTTCTAAGCACATAAAATGTAAACTGAAGAGTGAATGATAAGAGAGCTGAGGCTAATCTAGAAAGTGCATGCGAACCTACTCAGTGAAAGTATACTAACATAGCTGAAAATTATTGTGAAAACTTAAAAACCATTGAAAACTATTCTAGGTAGTAAAAGTTGCCCTAACGAGTCAATGTTAACCTAGCAAGCAAAAGCTGATGTAACAGGTAAGAGCTAACCTAGCAAGCGAAAGCTGATGTAACAGGTAAGAGCTAACCTAGCAAGCAAAAGCTGATGTAACAGGTAAGAGCTAACCTAGCAAGCGAAAGCTGATGTAACAGGTAAGAGCTAACCTAGCAAGCAAAAGCTGAATTAACAGCTAAAAAGCTATTTTGACCTAAAAGATTAAATCTAACCTAGTGAGGAAAAGCTGGTGATGAACAGTCCAGATTATTGTTGCTTGTGCTGTTCAGTTGTGTAGCAGACTGGGAGTCTAAGACATGCAGCCTATCAATCAAGTGTGCTCATTAGAATATTAGGCCACACCCACTTTCCGTCCATTTGAACTGCGAGTTGAAACTGTAAGTTTTATCAAAGTCTTGTTCGATAGGAAGACTTCATCCTTCCCTAGTGTCCAGAATAGTGTGGCTTGATAAGAAGAACACATTCAGGGGGTCAGTATCAGGTGTTAGTTATTAAGAGACCAGAACAATTAACTCTAATAATTAATTAAAGATCAAGCGTTCTTGGCAGCGCGCTCAGACGTTCAGACATGAATGTAGCATGACTCAGGGCCAAGAGAGGGAGCGAGGGAACTGTCTGGAGCCAGAGGTTTGATAATATCGTTGGTCCTCTCCTCGCACGGCCGTGTTTACCTCCCTCCCTGACCCGGGTTACTCCTGATAGCCATCGCTCTACTGACAGATCAGGGGAAAAAGCTTTACGTTTTATGCCGAGGAATGTAATGTGGAAGTCGGGGAGTGTAGCAGGAAGAGATTAACGTTCTTTCACTTTGAGCTTCCCAAAGGAACACATGCACCTCACTCTCTGCATGCTGTAAACTCTTTCCACAGCACAGGTCCAGTAAGATGCATGATTAGACCAACTTGAACAGCAGTCCAAAATGCATGAGATAAAAAAAAACAATTATAATAAAACAAATAAGACATTTATTAAATATTTTTGCAAAATCTGAATCACTTGAATAACTTCTATCCTTTTAGGGTCCAGCAGAAGATATCATCAGTGTTGCCAAATTAGTGACTTTCAAGTCAAGTCAAGTCAAGAGGCTTTTATTGTCATTTCAACTATATATAGCTGACGCAGTACACAGTGAAATGAGACAACGTTTCTCCAGAACCCTTGGTGCTACATAAAACAACATCGTCGCCTCACACAACATACAGTTACAGGAACACAGAGCTGAGGACTAGACTAAGTTGTCCTAGCCACATAAAGTGCATCG
>CM040990.1:3396790-3420721 GCA_022985145.1 Pangasius djambal | reverse complement strand
GCATGGCAGAGGAGAAATGTGCATGTGCAGACTATTCTGTGTAAAAAAATGTTAAAAAAAAAAATTGATCCATCATTGCCCTATTACCACTCACAAAACTGTTGTGTTTCTGACCCAGTATCAAGGGCAGCATTTTTTTTCAAAGCACCTTCTACTGAAGTGTCTGATTTAAAATGTTGTCTTCAGAGATGAGTGTTGTAATAAATCTTGGCATGTCCCCAAGGGCGAGGTGTATTTCTAGCTGATGGTTTCTCTAAAATCTGCTATAACGGGTAGGAGAAAGGTTAAAGAAACTATGAGATTTCTCTGTGAATGTTTTGCTTTGTAACTTCCTGTCAGAACTGAAGTAGGAATACAGTAATAATTATCTCCCAATTTTTCAGTTTTTTTTTTTTTTTTTAATTTACTGAATATTAGTGATATTTAAGCATGAGATGTTTCTGACGATCTATTCTTGAGACGCCGCAAGCGATCCACATACATAACTCTGGTGCATTTTCACCAAAGACTTTGATGTTTGCTAAGAAGTTAGCGAGTAAGAACATGCAGGATTTTTCCTCATTAAAAACATAAAGGATCCTGCCTCCAGCCCAGGAAAGCAGTCTGTTCATGCCACCCATGGAATGCAATCAAATGCAACTCCCCCTGCTTCCTATACCCTTCCTCTGCTCGCTACATCCTTCCCTTGCTTACTATGCCCTTCCGCTGTTTGCTATGCCTAGCGTTGCTCAGATCGAGTTGGCGTGGTGGAGTTCTCACTCATCTATGGGATACTAACACATACAACACTAAGAATTTTGGTGACAATTTTAATAATTTACCAATTTTAGCTAAGCTAGTCAGCCAGCTAAATTTAGCCAGCTATATTTAACTTAGGTAACATTAGGGCCTTTCGCACCACGGGAACGTTTTCATAGTACCTGAACTAAATGTGGAACTACCCACTTTTTGGCGTTTTCGCACCTCCGGAACAGGGTGCGATTTTAGTAGCCAAAAAGCGATTTTAGAGCCAAATTAGCTCCTACTCCGGAGCAGGGTCTAACCAGCACAACTGGTACTATCCGTGACGTAAGTAGACGTTGATTGGCCAAACGCATACGAAAACGGACGTCAACCGCCATGATTTAAAACGCCGTGTAGACATACTGTAGTGTCAACTTATTTCGCAAGTATGGAGAACAGCGATAGATGGACGGAGTGCCCACTATTGGTGTGAATGTAACCCTTTAAATGGTACTGGGGAATAGTTCGCGCTAAATCGCCCAGTGCTTTAGTACTGTAAATTTAGTTCTGGAACTAAAGCGGTGTGAAAGGCCCTATTAGCTAGACTTTGCCAGCACGTCGCAAACTAGCTAACATTTGGTCAACTATGTAATGGTGTAGTTATAACTAGCCAAGTTTGCTGACAAGTCTGCTTCATTCATAGCAAACCATTTTATTATTTTGTAGATAAAACTAGCTATATACTAGGCTATTATATTGTGTAGCTAAAACCTGTAACCATGTTTGCTAACAAGCTAAATAATTTTGCTTTTTTCTGAATTACAATTCCATGGTGTTATGTTTACAATATTAGCGTATTAGTATTAACAATTTACCTTATATGCCTTTTGAGCACTAAAAATGAAAGCCAAAATTTGAGATTATTATTCAGTTATCATCCTGAAGCATATTGTTTTTAAACTACTATAAATTTTTCAGTAAATTAGCCATGACAAAATATGGTATGTTACTACACATTGCTGAAGGTTACTGTACGTGTGGAGTTGCACTTGTTCTCCCAGTGTCCATCTGAATTCCCTCTGAGTTCTCCAGATTCCACCCACCCTCCAAAACCATACTAGTAGATGGACTGCCTATGCTAAATTGCTCCTAGGTGTGAATGAGTGTGTGAATGTGTGAAGCCCTGTGATCCATCCTGAGTGTGTTCCCGCCTGGTTCCCTTTGCCTTTCGCACCGGTTTAGTTCCAGAACTAAATGTACAGTACTAAAGTACTGGGAGATTTTGAGCGAACTATTTCCCAGCACCATTTAAAGGGTTGCATTCGCACCGACAGTAGACACTAGAAAGTGACGTAAGCCGGTCGACGTCATTTGTGCGAAGCGTTCAACAACAGAAACAAAGAAGAACAACGTAAACAACCGGAGGATGGAGGACGCCGTGATCGGAGCCGTGTTGCACTTCAGCGTCCGTCCATCTATCGCTGTTCTCCATACTTGCGAAATAAGTTGACACTACAGTATGTTTACACATGTTTTAAATCATGGCGGGTGAGGGCGTTTTCCTACGCGTTTGGCCAATCAACGTCTACTTATGTCACGGATAGTACCAGTTGTGCTGGTTGGACCCTGCTCCAGAGTAGGAGCTAATTTGGTTCTTGAAAAAGGCAGTCCGGTACTAAAATCGCACCCAGTTCTGGAGGTGCGAAAACGCCAAAAAGTGGGTAGTTCCACTTGAAAAGGTTCGCGCGGTGCGAAAGGCCCTATCGTTCCAGGGATAGGCTTCAGATCCACCATGACCCTGATAGAGAACTTACTGAAGAGACATGAATGATGTGAAGCAGTGTTTCATGCTACTTTGTTTGTCAAGCCTCAGTAAGTGAAGAGACAGGGTAGTAGTGATGTCATATGGTGAAGTTTGCAATCAGCTGAGCAAATGTAAATTGTTGACCATGTGTCAATCAGCAAATTCGGAACGTTTATCAGAACATTTCAGCCATCAGCTTTACATAAGAGCGTCAATCCTAATTTGGAATTGTGATTTCCTCAGAGTCCCAGAGCTCCATCAGATCCACTCCGTTTTATTTACCATATCTCTGATACCACATGAGGGATCCGTTTGCACTGTGTTACAGTTGTTTGGATGAGAGTTGACGGCTGAAGTTATTGGTTTATACGTGGAGCGCAGCTCGAGCATTAAATGCGTTTGTGTGGACTGAAACTCGGTGCAGATGCTCCCTATCTCATGGTTCAGCCGTTAAACAATGTCCTCGGATGTGTCTTCCTTTATTGAAAGTGACCAGAGTCATGTGTTGATCTTAAAGATGTTTCTTAAGCTGCATTCATATGACACACAACATTGATTTTTTTTCCCACTCAAATTGCCCTACATTGGTTGCTAGTAGGCATTCCTGACTCAGGCTTGCTCTTTTCAGTGGTCTAGCTAGTGCAATGGCCACCACACAGTATTTTATTGTAATAGACAGGTGCATGTAGATGCATTCAGACTGTGATATAAGATAACTAGCTTAAATTTACATCCATTAGTCCATGTGCCAAGTCGGAATCGGAGCAAAGTTGATATTTTTAGTTCGTTTGCTACTTCTTTGGTTTGGTTACACAGCACATATGTAATTACAAAACAAGGCAATATACAAAACAAGGCAAAAAAAAAAAAACACTGGCTGACGAGAGTGTAGGGCTGAAAAGTTGTTTTTTAAATTCTAAATCCTGATTATATCCTGACATGCAGGTTTGCTTAGCTTCATCTATCAGTTTCTCCTGAGCGTTGACTCTGAGCGAATCTCTGATAGGCAGCAGAAAAAGGCAGATAATGTTGCTTAACCGTTTTACATTGCTTGGACCCTGACCACTCCGTTGCTGATGTTTGCTCCGCCTCCTGTCGCTCTAAATCACCAACATTGATTAAAAATATACAACTCCAACCATTTTGATAAATTGTGCCATGTATCAAATCCACCTAAGGGTGTGACAATGTATCAATACATCATTAGACAATATTTCAATGCAGAAAGACATGCAAGTTTACTCATTAAATTATTACTCTTTGCCCAAATGGGTTATTAATCCAGCCCCAGAATGTCTAGAAAAATTGTGACCACAGAAGCCCTTAAGCTGCAGATGCTTTTCCGCCGCCAAGCTTCAGCTCTGGATTTATTTAAAGATGGCCCAGAGATGATGCGCTAGTCTGCGGTAGGTCTCGATGTTTATTTGCCCTTCATGGACTCAGACTATTTTTGGGCTGACTTCACAGGGCAATAATTGCTCTCATTTCACTGGTCGGTAAGGGAACAGGAGGAAATGAACAATTACCGCCGTGTTTGTTTGAGGGTGAAGTCGAATCGGCGTCTCTGCGGGTGAACATGTGCATTCTCCTCTGTACACTCAGTGTGTGGTTATTAAATGACATCGAGAGCTGTAAGTATGCAGTAATGTGTGTTGTTATTTGTTCAGGAATTCATTTCCCAGCATTCAGGGTTTAACACATGCTCAGGTCTAAAAGTCTGAGTGCATTACTGGGAAATTTCATCAATTTCATCACTATCATGCTTTATTAGTATTACTTCAAAATATTGTGTATTGTAAATCGCTTTTATAAACCATAGGTTCAATAATATAAAACCCTGAGGGGAGTACTAGAGAAAACAACAGTTAATATTATGTGTTAGAAACGTAAATGTGTAACAATTATTTTCACCTAAACACTAAAGACAAATCACTAAATCCTAATTCTCTATAATACTTAACATGTAAGGAATAAACATTTGGAGTCATGCTGTCAATAATCATTCAAGTGATGAAGCCAAGTTACTGTTACTGCCCTAGAGTTAATTATTTTCCTATAATAACACATCCCAGAGAGTTTTATTTCTCTTATACTACAGCAGTTTACCAATGATTGCAATTATTATTCAGTGAAGAATGATGTGTCATACTTTTTATCCATTTATACTTACATTTAATTCATTCTGCAACATCAGTAGTTAATGTTGTGGAATGTTCAAGAAATAAGTTACTTCCTGTTATCACTTAGACAATTCATCAACACCTTCTGACCAATCAGAACTGAGTATTCAACAATGCTGTGGTATTGTACTCCAACTCTAAACCCTAACTAAACCCCGATCTTAACCCCAAAACATTCCACTAATCATTAAACCCAAAATGCTAACCTCTGAAACAAATAAACCACAACAATTGATCCTTGACCCTAAACCTATATACAAAACTGTGACCTCTAACCCTAAAGGATCAGGAAAGTCTTAAATGATCACTCGAATTCTGTTCTGTTATTTTCACTTCCAGTAAACATATGAATGAATTTGCATAAATATTTATTTATTGGACAAATTAACTGTACAGTAAAACATACTTAAATCTGAACACTTGAGTGTCTCTTGAAGGAATGGCTATCCAACAAGGGAGTGTGTGTTAATTCAGAAGAAAAAGGAAATGACATTTCCACTGTAAACCTGTGAACAGTACCGTCTTTCTCCCTCATGTACCCTGTGTGTGTGTGTGTGTGTGTGTGTTTGTGTGTGTGTGTGTGTGTGTGTGTGTGTGTATGCGCTTGTGTAAAACGCTATGTCCTGGCACAACATCTAAGTTGAAGTGAAAAGGCTTTACCAGTAAGGTAGGATTTCACCAAAACATTTGGACAGTCTAAGAAAGTCCTCACACACACACCCATTCACACACACACACACATCAAAGTGGAGTCAATATTTACCCTCATTTACCGTCAGCAAGTCGGCAAATGTACGGTATTTCCATTTCAAACCGAACTCCGACTGTGACCACTTGGTGTGTAGGCTCTAATTACCATGACAGGTATACTTTAGTGGTATAGTGATTAGGGTGTAGGGTTTTAGGGTCAAGGGTTTAGGGTCAAGGGTTATGGACAGTGGCGACTCATCCAGAAGGGCAGATAGATATATAGAAAACATTGCTATTTGACAGATGTAAGCCGATGTTCCAATGATTTGCTTGCCTTAAATGGGGCAGTGTGCCCACTGACCCATTTTGCTCCAAGAGTTATTATAGCGTCTAGTAGTCAAAAATGGGAATGGGAACAAGTGCTAATAGAGGCCAAATGGGGTCAAGTATGTATCTCTGCAACCTGGAGCCAGCTCTGAGGCGGTGCTACTAGCTCAAATGGGCTACATATGGGATAGGTTAGGGTTAGGGGTAGGGAATATAGCCCATGGAATCATCCACTACTGAGATTTGCTTTTACATGTTAACATTCTAGCCCATTTGGAGCTAGCCCCACCCATTTGGAGTTAGCCCCACATACTGCCTGTTTGGAGCAGCCTCCGGTCTGCAGAGATACATGTCTCATTGGGGCAAGAATCAAGCTGCTCCAATGCTTGGGGAAGGAGCAGCAGACGGGACGGTTAATGACAGGGTTGCCAGATTTACGCCAAATTGGGTTAGTTTACAAATACTCCACAGTCACCAAGATCTTGTTTTATAGCAATTAATCGGAAAGAAATCTTGTCTAAATTTCTGCAAACGAAGGCAAAATGTATGCAGACAGTGTGTCTATGATGAATTGAACCATTTCTATTATAAGGTAAGTTGCAGAGATTGGGAGAAGGAGGGGGGGTTGGTTATGCAGTCCGTACATCAGAAATGCATGTGACCTTGTTTCCTATGTGTTCCATGTGTTTTGGGCTCGTTTCAGGTCTTTCGTGTGGTTTTTGAGATGCCGTGGTCTTGAAGCTTTGCCGAAACCTGGCAACCCTGGTTAATGATATTAGCGCTTCAATCACGATTGGACCAAGGTACATATATAACCTGACTGTATATATAGCGTAGGTCAAGTGTGAAAGCTTCTCGACTTAATTTTGTTTGAAGCTGTGTCATTATTAACATCGTCCTGCCCCACCAAAATCTATAGTCATGAGCTGCTGCTGGTTAAGGTTAGTTTTAGCCCTGGTCCACACTTACTACATGGGTAAAATTGAAAATACCTCTTATCTTACACATTTTGCCTTTCCATTTTGTTCCAAAAACACTGATGTATGATTATCACATCTCCACACTTCCACGATAGTGGAACTCATGGCTATGTATTAGTTATTTTAATTTCACATATGACTGGACCAAAAACAACACGGGCAGCATTGATATCCAAGGACGTCTCTGGTTAGTTAGTGCTCACTGGGCAATTTGCAACATAAATATAAATTTTAATGACAAATTAGGCCTCAGAAATTCATCGTGTTGAGTAGGAAAAGTTGCATAAAGGTCCATTCAGTGTGATTAACACAGCTCAGTGTGTACTGCTGCTGGAGGCCCAGAGTTTTTTCCTCTGTAGAGAGTTCAAAGGCACTTTTTCTCAGATCTCCTGCCGCCTCTCGGTGGCAAAGCACAATGTTTACATTTGTCGACAGTAAAGACTGCTGTTCCCGTCAATGAGATCCTGTAATCGCTCAGCAATATTGACACCAGTCTTTAACTTACAGTAATCAGCAGCCAAAAGAAGAACAGTTCTAAGCTTGTGTAGCTGTGCAGAGAATGGCTCAATGTGTTAAATACAAGCTTGCTAAATGACATCCTATCAATTCCTTTTAGCTTTAAGCTAAACTCCTTTAAGCTAAAGGAGTTGAAGGGGTAACGTCAAAATAGTCTCCCTTACAAGAGGACCCCATCCGAATGACAGTGTTAAGCTACAGATGAAAATGAAAAACCAACATATAGAGTGTTAGTAAGATGTTGGGCCACCATGAGCCACCAGAACAGCTTCAATGTGCCTTGGCATTGCCTCTACAAGTCTCTGGAACTGTACTGGGCTGATGAACACCATCTTCTAAAAGATTTTCCCTCAGCTGGCGTTGTGATGGTGGTAGAAAGCTGTCTCACTACCACATCACTCCAAAATCTCTCCAACAGTTTTTAATTGTGTTGAGATGTGGTGAGTGTGAAGGTCATTTTCATCCTCATCAAACCGTTCCATTCATCCTGATGTCCTGTGAATGGGGGTGGAGTCATCCCATAAGAGACCACACCTATCATGATAGAAGTGACTTCAGTGACCATACTGTGCCCTGTCACCATTACTGTGTCACGCTATTTAAAAGTTTTCCCACTGAAATTCGGCACAGGGAGGTTTGAAAAAAAGTCTTGTGGGCGGAGAGTCTGAAGCTGAAGCTACTTTATAGGGAAAAGGGGCAGGGCTGAGCAGCTGTATTACAGCTGAGGGAGGGGCTAAATGCTACTTTGAAAGAATTTAAATCCAGGCAGCCTGCACTGAAGAATCCAGGACTGAGCTATCCAGAATCTTTGCATGGCAATATTGTGAATCAGAGTTTTTAAAAGTTATATTTTACATTATTTGATTATACTTGACTAAAGACCAAATACTGGATAAAAATTACAAACTGCACTTTTAAATAACACTTTAAACATTACAAACCGCACCTTTAAAAATATGTTTAAACTTTACAAGCTGCATCTTTAAATAACTCTTAAAACATTGCAAGCTGCAAGCTGCACCTTTAAACACATTTAAATATTACAAACTGCACCTTTCAAAAATATGTTTAAACATTAAACACACCTTTAAACATAACAATCTGCACCTTTAAAATACACTTCAAATATCACAAACTGCACCTTTAATGAATGACTTCATGTTTTACCTGCAGTGACAGTTATTTCTGACACATTTTTTTCTATCACTTTAAATGCAATTTTTTTCAGGATGTTCAGATAACTTTTTCAAAATTTGCCTTAGAAAACAGCAGTTCTTCTGCTGTGTTCCAGATGAGACAGAATTTTTCTCTGGAGCACAAACTTGCGACTTTTCTTTGAGGAAAACGTATGATGCTATTGTGTGCATTAAATATCATGGTATCTCATAAAATCGATTTACACATTTCCAGTGTTTAATAATTTGTGGATTATTAAGTGATTTAATAAATCAACTCTGCACCACAATATTGACAAGAACAAGACAGAACCCCACGTGCCGCTGGTCACATGACTGGCTCATGAACATGCCTTGCTATTTTTAAGCTGAATGATAGTAGGAAATGTTTACACCCTGATTGAAACCTCGGCTCTCCACTTGTTTATCGTTCACGTGAGCCGAAAGATTTTTTTATGATGGAACATTTCACTCCTCCTGCGTCATCGTTTCACTATCACTGGCCATCTGGCGTGGCTTAGCGCTTAGCGTGGGCTAACGTCCAGCTGACATGGAGAAACTCAATACTCAATACTCTACACACACATTCCCTTCAGATAGCACCCTCACACACGAACACGCACGTACACACATGCACGTAGAATGAAATGCATAGGCATGGAGAATGTCCATCCTGTTAATAACACACTACTTAAAGCAGCACTTGAGAAATAATCCTCGAGTTTGCGCTAACCAGCTTATCTCCAGTCTGCGCCAGCTGTTTTCTGTTCGATTATTTTTCCGTAAACTGATCTACTGAGTGCCTGGATCATTAAATATGACATGCGATTCACAACCATCGCATCTGCATATGAAGCAACCTTTATAACAACCTTATTACACCACTTTAACACTATCAGGTCTGCTTGACATTACAGCAAAACAGCAACACACAGCACGTGGTCGAAGCACACGCAGAGAGAGAGAGAGAGAGAAGTATTGAAAGATGGAGATTGAAAGAAAGAAAGAGTGAGAGAGTTTAATAGGCATTAATTGAAATAATGAGCCTGAGATGGTAAGAAAGAGAGAGAGATATTAAAGGATTGATGGACTGAGAGAGACAGATTAAGAGAGGTACTGAAAGAGGCAGAGACAGAGAGATTGAGAGAAACTGAGAGATGTATTGCACGAAGGATTGAGAGAAAGAGGGAGAAAGTTTGCGAGAGAGATACTGAGGAAGAAATTTAGGAAATTATCATCTGATGCATTAAAAGATGGAGACTGAGAAAGAGATTGAGAGATTGAAAGAAAGGGATTGAGAGAAAAAGAGGGAGAGAGTGGAAAATGAAAGAGAGAGAGAGACTGAAAGACATTGAGAAACTGAGGCGATAGATGGACAGAGCTTGAGCTAGAAAGGGAGACTGAAAGATGAACAGAATGAGTGATGGAGATATTGAAAGAGAGATTGAGAAAAAGAGAAGGGAGGAAATACTGAAAGTGACAAACTTAAGACAGTAAGAAAGTGGAAAGGGGACATAGAGGAAATAGTGAAACCGAAATAGCGATTTGAGAGAAAGAGAGGGAAAGAAAGATGGAGAGAGAATGAGATTAGGGATTGAGAGCACTGTCGAACAAGATCAAATGAAAGAGAGAGAAAGATTAAAAAATGGGATTTTGAAAAAGATTTAGAGAGAATGAAAGAAGGAGAAAAAAAGATTGAGAGAGACTGACAGAGTGGGAGAAGAATGAAGAATGGAGGATGGATGGAAAGAGTCGGAGATGCCATGAGAGAGATTGGAGGAGGGATGCTGAGAGAGTTTGAGAGATTGAAAGAAACAGAAGAAAGATTAAAGGAGAGATTAAGAAATACATTAAAGGAGTGAGAGATGGAGAGAAAGAGCAACAGATAGACTGAAAGAGAGAAAGACTGAAACAGAGACATGTTGAAAGACTGGGAGATTGCAAAAGAGAGAGAGTCCAGAGGAGCAGGTGTGGAGTGTGTTGGGATCAAGTATGTGTGTAAAGTTTTTATGGAGAGATGTAGGGAATGTTATGTGTGTGTGTGTGTGTGCGTGTGTGTGTGCGTGTGCGTGTGTGTGTGTGTGCGTGTGTGTGTGTGTGCGTACTCACAGGTAAGAGGTGAGGGGGTTTAGATCCTCAGGGATGGATGATAGTCCGAGTTCAGAGCAGTCGGTGATCAGCAGCGCTCCTTCCTGTTGACACGAGCACACAGAGGGACACACACCTGCGCCCACGGCTGCACCCACGCTGCCCACCACACACACCAACAGCAGCTCCCGCAACATGAGTGTGTATGTGTGTGTGTGTGTGTGTGTGTGTGTTGATGAGCCTGTGAATCCGTAGCAGTGTGTGAGTGTATAGGTGTCTGTGTTATTGAGGCTGTAGAACTGTAGCAGTGTCTGTGTGTGTGTGTATGTGTGTGTATGTGTGTGTAAGTGTGTGTGCAGACGCAGTAACTCTGAGTAACTCTGAGCCTCCCCTCCGAGTCTCTGTACATTTATTCTGTCACTCCAAATCCCGAGTGAACGACTGAGAAGGGTGTGCAGGTCTCTCTCTCTCTCTCTCTCTCTCTCTCTCTTTCTCTCCCTCCCTCCCATCCCATTTAGAAGACATTCACCTATTGTAGTGGAAGTGTGTACGTCTCTTCTGATTGGCTGGAGCTTTGGGGATGGGTGGAGCCGCCCTTCACACACACCCCTACTAGGGAGCACAGGTCTCTCTCTCTGTCTCTCTCTCTCTCTCTCTCTCTCTCTCTCTCTCTCTTTCAGGCAGATGAAGAAGGGGGAGAAATTGACTACACTCACTACAACCCAAAACACCTCCACACTGCAACTTATTAAAGCACGCTACAACTACACACTGTAACACACTGTCACTTATTGTTATAGCACTACTACCAATACAACTCTCTTAAACACACTATAGCACACTACAACTCATTATAACACACTGTACAACACACTGTAAAACACTGTCACTTATTATTACAGCACTACTACCAATAAAAATCTCTTAAACACACTACAACACACTACAACTCATTTATACATATGCGGCGTTTGAGGCAAAGTTGTATCTTGTAAACTCCCTCCAACAACCAGTAAAAACCACCAAAACACCCCCTCAACTTGAAATTTCAACTTGGGGTCATCCTCTCAACTACCAGTTCCTTCCCCCGTTTATAGAGTGACGTCAAATCAACATGGCCGCTCACACTGAACAGTGTAAAGTCTCTCTTCTCTACTTTTAAACGAGTTTATAGCGGTATTAGCTTTAGATCAGTTAATATACAGACACAGTACTTGGTTAAATCTATAACATTGACCCCTAATCACTGTTTTGAGAAGGTAATCATCAACGTTAGAGTCACCACAAACGTTAGCCAGCTAGCTTGTTGCTAAAGTTACTAGCTATTGTCCGCTGTTGCTGCTCTGCTGCGATTTCAGTCCAAAATGTTACATGAATGTTTGCAGTTCACTGTAGGAGAACAGACCAATAGCCACTCAGGCCTGTAACTGTAAAAGCGCAGATAAAGTAGCTTTTTATGAGGTTTACAAAAACAAACAAAAGACCCACTTTCGTGGAGGTGTCCATGTTTTAGTCCACTTTGCATTACTGCAACTACACACTGCAACACACCACCACTTATTATAGTATTACTACCAATATTACCAAAACTCTCTTAATTAAAGATATAATGACACACTACAACTCATTACAACTCATTAAAACACACTGACACACACTACACTTACACACTGTACAACACATTATAACACACCACCACTTATTATAGCACTGCTACCAATACAACTCTCTTAAATACCCTATAACACACTACAACTCATTAAAACACACTGACACTCACTACGACTACACATTGTACAACACACTGTAACACACCACCACTTATTATAGCACTGCTACCAATACAACTCTCTTAAATACCCTATAACACACTACAACTCATTAAAACACACTGACACTCACTACAGTTACACACTGTACAACACACTATAACACAACACAACTCAGTAAAACACACTGACAACCACTACAACTATACACTGTACAACACCCTGTAACATACCACCACTTATTATAGCACTACTACCAATACAATCTTCTTAAACACACTATAACACACTCATTAAAACATGTCACTCACTACAACTACACACCCTACAACACACTGAAGAATATTACTATTGCTAAGTAACACACTAAATTACACTACTATAGCTACCAAACAGTACACCTATCATATACACACAATAACACACTACAACTCATTAAAACACGCTACAACTACACACACTACCACACATTAAATTACACTACTGTTACGACCAAACAGTACACCTCTCGTAAACACACGATAACACACTACAACTCATTAAAAACACTACAAATACACACATCAAAACACTAAATCACACTAGGACATACTACAGCATTACTACCAATTAAACACTATGACACACAACATGCTACAAGGTACAACAATGCACTACAAGATCATATAACTTATATACAATATAACATAGATACAATACATATACTGTATATTATATATACAATATTATACCCCAGTACTGTTGAATTCTTGAATTCTTGATCCTGATTGGTCAGAATGTGTTCATTTTCTTTAGAGCACAGCGTGGTGGAATTCTCAAATCTGATTGGTGAGAAGGTGTGTATTATTTTTGTAGAACTAAAATACTCGGACAGCAGTTCCAGCTGTACGATAGGTACGTGAACGATAGGTTTATGTTAATGTGCTTATTCTAATATATTGTATATTGTAACAGCTTTGGGATGTGATGTAATAGGCAAAATAATCAACTTCAGGGTGGTTAAGAACCCTGAATTATACAAAGAACCTTTTGAGGAACCCTTGAGTGTACACAAACACCAACATATGTTGTGAAGATACAGCTCATTAATTTTATTTGACCTTCTCAAACTAATGACATGAATTGATTAGCATTCATCAAATTACATGTTTTCTGCAAAGATCTTGTTATTCTGAACTCACTCATTCACACACACACACACACACACACACACACAAACACACACGATTCCCTGCCAGCACCTGCACTCTCATCATGACATCAAACACTCTTTCTGCCTCATAACTGCGTAGCCTGAGGAGAGCTGTGGCACACACACACATACACACACACACACACACATACACACACAGGCTTTCTCTCTTAAATTACAGTGTTAAGAGCAGTGTAATTTCATCTCTGTTAATTTTTTTTTGCGTGTCTGATGTGTAAACGTTTTGATGTGGATAAGAATATTTTAAGGCAAAATTTCTAACAAGTATATAAAAAGAGGCATAATGAAATATATATTTACTGTATTTGAATAACAAAAATAAATTGTAAATAATTTAATAATTAGTTGCCATAAATTTTTTGTTTTATTGATATATTTCCATAATTAATACATACTGTATTTTTTATTATGTAAATCATTATTTTATTCATAATGCCCTATTTCATTTAACTTATATTTCATTGGAATAAATATATTCTTCAAAAAAAAAAAAAGACAAGAAGGGGCAGATGAAAGCAGACTCTACTCCTTTGTCAGTACCTAAATGACGTTCCCTACGTCCTATTCCCTACAAAGTGCTAGAGGATGTCACGTGGACCCCGAGGTTTCGGATATGTATACTAAACCGGGAAACTATAGGGCACTATATAGCGAAGAGGGCGCAGTTTCACACACACAGAAGATGTTTGGAAGGAGCGATGATGGAGTGAGTGTGTGTTCCAGCCTCTCCAATGGGACGATGGACTGTTTTTATTGATTAATTCAAGTGTGCAAACTCCTGACATCATCCTGACATCCTGAAGTAAGGATGATGTCAGGAGTGTGCACACTTCTATTAATATCTTAATTCAAGTGTTAATATCTTGATTCAATAACATCTTTAATATCTTATCTTTTTCATGGAACTATAGCCAGTTAGCTAGTTAAGTTTTCCCACGTATATCATTGAATATTTTTCAATTAATTCTATTCTCGTACATGCCTATGCCAGCCATGTGATACTGTTTTATTTTCACATATGCAACCAAGCGCTAATAATAGTAATGATAATAGTAGCTTATTACCAAGCTAGCTAACTATTAATGTTTAGCTAACATACTTCAGTGACAGCACCGAATACAAGCTAGCTAGCATTAGTGAACAGTTTTCTAGCATATCAAGTCATTTTGCTTTCGCATACAATGTACAAGCATGACAAGGTTTTGTCAGCCGTGCAGGTAAACACGTAGGTGTGGGGTTGATTAAAGCCGGCTTTACGTTGGACGATTTTCAGCCTGATGTTGTTGCTGCAAGCAAAAATCGCACATCGTAAAAAGAATTCTTCAGCTGTGTGTTGAGATTGGCGAACACATAATGTAATGGACTCAGTATAGCCATGACAAAGTTCTTGCACTGTGCAAATATTCTTTTATTAAAATCTCCTGAGCGCTGCTATGATGCTTGTCTAAAATGCACCAATAGGAGGATGGCGTAGGATGCTGACTGATGTAGTAAGCAGAACACAGTCATTTTCTTCAGGTGTATCATTAGAGGATCTTCTGATATGGAGATCCTGACATGGACTACACACGATATCACACAGTGTGTTATAGAATTCAGCCAAGATTTAATTGGGATCATCTCACATACAGAGCAACAATTAATAATCCTAAAAGACTTAGAATTGCCCAGTGTAAAACCCAGCGTAACCCAGCATTCTAACATCAGGTAGCACTTAACGCAGTCTGCCACTATGGTCTACATCACACAAATTTTTAATGTGAAAACAATTTGTGTTTAAAATTTAACAATCCTCTCATGATCGAACCCACATGTTCTAAATAGTGTTCTTCTAGATTACTACATAGTAAACATTTCCAAGTGTTAGGTCATGGATTTGTGATTTAAGACGAAGCCCATGTCCTGAGAGCGTGAAGGGAGGAAAATCTGTGCTGCTGAAAAGCAGGGATTTGTGAACAATGCATCTCGAAAGTTGGAGTCGCTGTCAACAAACACAGCTCTGCAAACAGTCCACACCTTCAGCCACCTGCTGGGGAAGGCAGCGTAGAAACCTACACACACACACACACACACACACACACACACACAAACAAACGCAAACCCTTCAAGCTCCCTCCAAGCACTGGCAGTCTTTTAAGACACAAAAGGGAAGCGGCTCACCTGTCTGTATTCACCTCAGGCTATTCACGCTCTCTCGAGCAGGAAGTTTAGTGAAAGAAGGAAATCCAGCGAAGAACTGAAGTGAACTGAATAAACGTTGATGATTAAGATCACTTTCAAAGACACACGCTTGTAACGTGATCCGCCTCAGATGCGTTTGCTAAAATATCAACAATCGTGAGTATAGTTGAAGAACCTAAAGGAACCGTTTGGTGAAATTGAAATGTACAAAACGTCCCCCTTGACTCAAACAAAGCCAATTAGCAAAAACATTTGTAATATACACTAGAGCTACGAGGCTAATTTAGCTAATAAAAGTCTTTCTCCTGCAGAATCTTAAAGGAAAACCATGAAACACAATGAATATGCTTATATTGAAATATTTGTGAGATGTGTTTAGCCATTGTAAGAGCCATATGTTATTTGTTTCTTATATAGATGTGGAATAAATAATTGTGTGTGTTAAGCAATTGTAAAGTAATTATAAAAGTAAACAATTTAACATATTTCGTATTGACAATGATGTCATTTCCGGCAAGGACCGTTAGTTTTTTTTGATGCAATATTGGAGCAAGACAGTTTTTTGACCGTGTAACATTTTTCCAGTTAATTTTGTTATTAAACTTTAACTAAAGACAGTTATTGGACTACGGAATGTTATTCGAGTTCAAATCACGCTCACACATGAAGAAGAAGCAAGAAAGATGAGAATTTAAACGGATTGCTATCATAGCCATGTTGATCCTAATTTGTTGTTTAGAGCTATATTTTTTTTTTATTCCTGTCAGAAATATGAGGTTGTGTCATGCACTGATGTCACACAACAACACTGTTATTGCTAGCACAGTTGCAATGTCGTTTAATAGTAGAAAAAATTTCAGTGAAGAAGAGCAAGATCTTCTTTTCACTCACCATTTTGCAGCCGCATTTGCAGCACATCACATTAATGAGAAATTTACCATAGAAGCAGTGGGGACATTGGTGCAAACCCTGAAATCAAAGTCCCAGAATGCAAAGCAGCTATATGACCCAGTTGCACTGAGTTATGGCAGAGACTTGGCTCGACTAGTTAGCGATCTACGAGATGACAAGTGTGATGGTGTTGACGGTGGTATTAGCATAAAAATTCAAATTTTGGGATCTGACCTGTTTGAGGAGAGTGTACAGATGAGGAGGTGAGAGGGTTGAACAGATTCACGGAATAAAGCGCCGCTGCATCACACTCTTTAGATAGAGACATAGTGAGGGTTAAAACCCACTGCACCGCTATAAGCAAAGCACTGTGGGTAATGTAGGACCAACAAAGTGAAAGTAGACCAACATTTTCTAGCTAATTGTTGCTTGCCTCTGTCATTGCCTTGACGTATATGTTAGCCAGTGTTCTAAATTATTTTTTTTTATTCTTTCCATGATATATCCACAATTCAAATAGGTAAAATATCATTTATATAATTTCCAGCTAAGTAAAAAGATTTTCAGTGAGCTAGACTTTCATTGCTTGTTAGTTATATTAGCCTCATAGCTAATATAAGCAAATTTCAGCCACCAAATTGCTTCTTTAAAACATGAAATTTAGATCAAATAATGCAGATTTATCACACAAAAAAACAGAAGTCTCTTTCAAAGACTGTGAGACTGTGCCTCCGTTTCATTTTTATTTAATTTTAGAAAACTAAACATTCTCAGCCAAGCCATTTAAATGTGCATGAAGTCATTCTAATTAAGACATGTTGGGGTTACCATGCCTGCTGGCACTGCATAAACTTAAAACAAAACTCTCTGACAGGATAAAATAGTGTTGAACTGTGCAAAAAAATGTGCCGATTAATGTGTGTGCACGCCAAAGCCTGCAGGGCAGGTGGGAAAAAGAAAACGAAGGAGAAGCGCTTCTGTTTGATGCTATTTTCAGTCTCTCGCCATCGGCTCTAAATTACTCAGGCTGAGCTGCGACAGGACGAGAGCTTTAAACAGCAATAAATAACCGTGATGAATCGGTGACTTTAATCTCTCCCTGAAAACACTCTGGGTGGATAAATCGAGGGAACTTGAGTTTCATAAACTTGAACTCTTCCAACAAGAAGGTATCAGAGCACCCATTTTCAGCATACACACACTTTTTATGTTCTTAATTACTGTAATTAATACATAAAGGTGCCACTTGTTATGTTTAAAAGTGTTTCTAGACAAGTAATAATCATATATTTGTTTATACTGTATATATCTATACAGTAGAAACAGTTTTTCGCAATGTTGCCACGCAATAGATCTTGTTACTTTTGGTCTAATGCTTAAGTTTTTCTGGCCTGGAAATAGGCTCCGCCCCCGGAAGAGACGTACTCGATTCTGCTACCAAGCCATATGTATTTTCGACTTTTTTATTTGTAATATTCATCACACAACCTAATCATTTACAGAGTCAGTTATCTATGGTACGGCGGAATAAAAGAGCTGAGACTGATTCATTGACTTTCACCAAATAAGCAGTGTGATTTAGCAATTTAATGTAGCTAGCTAAAGAAATTCCCTAGCTAACTTTATTATTAAACATTATTCTTTGAGGAACATTAACATCTGTGTCTTTTAAAACTTTAAATTATGGCAGAAAAATAGGCAGGAAAAAAAAAACAGTTTAGATAGAATTCAACTACAGCGACATCCATAAGGTTTTCCCAGACTGACACATATTGTATATCATAAGTTCAGTAAATAATATCTGAAACTGTGTTTATTAAATTAAGTAAGATTAAAAGACACATAAACTGCCAGCTAAGGGTGTTTTGAGGCTTTTCCTTATCATGATATTAGGAACCCTTTCACATGTTCCTGTAATGTATAATGTTAATGGAGTATGGAGCAGAGGGAACACTGGGCTCTGGAAACATGGATACTCTTCCTATGTATGGCTACTTCTACAACACTGTGCATTTTCAGATACATACCAAACTGCAGTGGATACAAATGACTGTACTGTATTATTTTCTTCTATAGTGTCATTTATATGTCATTAAACAATAAGGTAAGCAGATTCAACTTTTCAACTTTATATAGTTTTATAATCTTAGGTAATATTTATAGCATTATGTGATTTTTACATATATATATATATATATATATATATATATATATATATATATATATATATATATATATATATATATATATATATACATGTGTGTGTGTGTGTGTGTGTGTGTGTGTGTGTGTGTGTATGAGAGAGAGAGAGAGAGAGAGAGAGAGAGACAGCCAGCCCTGTCCTACAGTGCCCCCAAGAGGCAGTGAAATGAACAGTAGCACAGATTTCCTAGATATTTTCCTTCCTCACAGTTACATTAAAACTTTGGTTCAGGGTTCCAAAATGCGATTATAAATACACTTTTATTCATCTTGATGCAACCCAAATAATTATTAATTTTGGGAGTCAATGTAATGTGGATAAAATGGTGGTAAAATGCTGATTTTAGCCTTCATACTCTGGCTGCTGCATTCTGGACTAACTGGAGCTTGTTTATGCACGCAGTGGAACAGCTAGACAGAAAGGCGTTACTTAACGCCGAGAGTCCATAGACCTAGCTGTAATAAAAGCATGAGCTACTTTTTCTGCATGATGTAACTATGTTTCTTAATTTAGCAATGCTTCAGAAATTGAAATTTTTCTAGTCTGTCTAGAAGGTATCATTCTAACTCTGATATCAAGTAAGGCAAAGAAACTAAATGCTGCTTCGAAGCTACTGGATTCCAGGAGTAGGGCATTTGCTACTTTAACCAACATTGTTTTTGTAATGTGATGAGGCCTATATTCTGACTGAAAGTAGTCATGTGTGTGATTCCTATGCAAGTATTAGCTTAGCTGCTGAGCTACAACCTCTTCTAGGGGAGGTTTGATTTTGGCTTAAATTTGACATTGGGTCAGGGTCAAGTTTATTTATCATTGGTTTGATAACTTCGTTTGATACTTTGGAAGATTTAGGTATATAGCCCAATGTTAAGCCTGCCTCATTATTAGTGTTAAAAGGGTTTGATTGTTTTCAGTTTCACAGCTTATGTAATTATGCAGTAATCTAAAAAAAAAAAAAAAAGTAAAGTTTTTTTTTTTTTTGCCTGAGCTCAGTGATCCATCTCTGTCTGAGCTGTTAGTGCCATCTTGTGGAGAAATCATGTGTGTGTTTCCCAGATGTGTTTATGTGAATGTGAAAACTTTACAGGCTTTATAAACCAGAACAGAGACCTGCCATTAATGTAAAAATCCACATCAGTCATTTTTCATAATCAACCTTATCGATTTTTTTTTTTTACCAACCTACAATTTATGCATACTGTGCACACAGACTTTATGTGAGTGTTAGGTAACGTGATATATGTGTTCAGACACAGTGGCTTTAATTTGATTTTATTGTGTCTATAACATATGTCATAAGAAATAAAGAATGAAGTGTTACACAAGCAGCAGCTGTATAATAGATATAGTAGAAGGGCAAGATATAGTAGAAATATGTGTGTGTGTGTGTGTGTGTGTCCGTCCAAGGACTTAGGTGAATTGTTCTTATATGTGTGTATCGTGAGAGAGAGAGAGAGAGAGAGAGAGAGAGACAGAGAGACAGAGACAGAGACACTTCACACTCTTTTTACTTTCTTAGTTTTGATAAAATATGCTCTGTATGTGTGCGTGTGTGTGTGTGTGTGTGTGTGTGTGTGTGTGTGTGTGCGCGCGCTCAAGAACCCCGCTCCCATATCTTATCTCCACAGCTTGGGAAAACAGATGATTGACCCATTGGCGTACTTTATAAGCTGCAGTAAATAAAAGGAAAACAGGGATTGTTTGTTTAAGGAATTTTATTGATGGACACGGAGCTGAATCCCACAGGAAAAAAAAAATGAGCGCAGAGTCATCAGATCCACCATTAATCACCTCCAGATCACACTGTAAATCACTTTCAGTGTTCATTCACACTTTATTATTTCATCTAGAGTATCTGACAGAATTCTAAGAAGTTGACTATGAGTAACCATGCTGTGTTTCCTAAAGAACCGAAAAATGTAATAGGCACACTCCAGCTTGTTCTGACACACACCGAACAGATAGTTTACATCGCTGTTTCATTTAGAACTGATTTCAAAGTCCTTTCATTCAAAACAGCTTTATTCTTATTGCCTGTTTTTATTATTATTATTATTATTATTATTATTATTGTTATTATTATTATTATTATCTTCCAAACACATTAGCACAGGGAAAACTAAATGGATCAGTATCCAAAAGCAATCATTATAAGCCAGAAGAAGAAGAAGAAGAAGAAGAAGAGGAAGAAGAAGAAGAAACATTCTAAAATCTGGACCAGTTTAAAATTGCTAGGAATTGGAGCAATGAGCAAACAGTGAGCGGAATGCTGATGCCGGCTGTCATATTTTAAAATTATTAATCACTTATAGATGCCACCAAGAAAAAAAAACAAGCTCTTTGAAAGCTTTGCATGAAAGCGGCACTTTCCTGAGAGCGACCCATAAAAGGCAGCACCCGAAATTCACTAAGCATCATGGGAATTGCAATCAGAATAGTGTGTTATGGTAAGATGATGAATTTGTGGCCCACTGGCGTGTTTAGCTGCGTGCCAGGAAAAGCCGAACCCCCAAACCCACTGTGTGATATGCTTGTGCACGTACCAGGGTATTTTAACTCAAAAGCTGGTTGCCTCTGTCAGGAGGTTAAACCTTGGCCATACATGTAAGGAATAAAACACATTTCAGCATGCTGTTATAGGAAAATAATCAATGATAGAGTGGTGTGATGTGGCTCAACAGCAAGTGGTTACTGTTACCTCCCCAAAGATGATTATTTTCCTATAACAGCATGTCCCGAAGTGTTTTACTCCTTTTTATATACAAAAACGATTTGCCAAGGAATTCTCATAAAGCTTCACTATATACTGTGTTAAATGTGGGGGGTGCCAATAATTTTGAAACCAACGTTTTGCAGAAAATAATTGGACATTTTTTTAAAATCATTATATTATACATGAGACCCATAGGTTTAAGGGAAAAAATATCACTTATTGTATGTTATTCATTTCATTTGAAGTATTCATTTTGGCTCATATTAAGGAAGGGTGCCAATACTAGATCATACTGCATTTATGTTTCTGTGTTGTCAAGCCTTCATTCACACATCAGATTTTTCAGGTTGGAATTCTGTATGATTTTCAAGCATGTGTGTGTGTGCGTGTGTGTGTGTGTGTGTGTGTGTGTGTGTGTGTGTGTGTGTGTGCATGTGTATGTGTATGGTTCCCTGCGATGGACTGGTGTGGCTTCAGATCCACTGTAACCAGGATACAACGCTTACTGAAAGTGTGTGAGTCAGTAAAAATGGCAGTATTGATATTGTATTGTCCAGCCTGAACTGCAGTGACATCACACACTCGAGCTGCTGGACTGAACCTCTCTCTCTCTCTCTCTCTCTCTCTCTCTCAGTGTCGTCATGCAAGAAAAACATGCTGTTATTCAGACAATTGTTCAGGACAGGTGTGTGTGGGTGTGAGTTTGGGGGTTTCCCCCCGTGTGTAACTCATTTGCTTAGAGACGAAAATTCAGTTGGGATTCCTTGGAAACTGTAAGAGCTCACACCTGGACTACTAATTACTCAGTGACCCAGTAAGGGCCTGGACACACAAACAACACACAACACACACATACAGTATACACAGGGAAACAAAAGAATGACAGATTGTGTGTAGGAGAGAATAATGAAGAATTATTTGCATATTGCGGCTCTTAACTGCTAACAGACCACAGAGCTGGAAAAAAAAGTGTGTGTGGTTGTTTGCTGATAAATTCACTTCACTGCATGAAATAAATAAATTAATAAATAAACAACAGCAATACCACAATACCACTATTATTATTATTATTATTATTATTATTATTATTATTATTAAAGTACTTTTAACAGTTAATTTGACTGTGAAATTGCTGGCTGATACCAGTAGCTGATAATTATCTAATTATCAGAAATAAAGACCAGTAGTGACACTTACATACGCTTAAACATTTATTGTTATAGCATTTTTATTTGCTCGCATTCGTCTAGCTGAGCTCATATTCCTGATATGCCCTGATATGTAGTACTCTACTCTTCACTCAGATTACAAACAAACAATGAAACATATGATTCATGTTACCATTCTATATTTCCTCGTATTTTTATAATCGGTTCATGGATAACAAGCCAAAAAGCAAGGTTCATGTTTTATAAACTGAAAACTTTCAAATCATTCTGTTTCAAATAAAGAGTAAAAGAAAAATTACTTTATTTAAACTAAAAACTGTTGTTCTGTTTATTGTATTCTAAAAAAGTATTCACTTATTATTATTATTATTATTATTATTATTATTATTATTATTATTATAATATCACCTTTCATACCTTAGGAAAAAAAATTATAAATTGATATTTATATATATATATATTGAATTGAACTGAATACAAAAAGCAGTTCAAAGTGCTTCACAAAATGACAATTATATACAATAATAAAAGAATAAATGGCAAATGATATAGCATTTAATAGAGGAAAAGCTTAAATTAGAACATTAGAACATTAAAAGATATATGATTACTAAATTAAAACTAAAAATATGAAAATAGAGAAGGACAGAGGGTTACAGGCTGGAATTCAAAACAAAAATGAGTCTCAGAAGATCCTAGCATCGAGCCAAACGCCCTTGCTTCCTTAAATGGGCTGCCTCCTAAATGAGCACACACCCCCTGAACATAAATGGGCTGCCTCCTAAATGAGCACACATCCCTTGACCGTGAACACACACCCCCTGACCGTGAACACACACCCCCTGACCATAAATGGGCTGCATCCTAAATGGGCATACAGCCCCTGGTAGGCATGAGGCATGAATATTGCGGTACAAAGTACTGCCCTCATGTCTGTGTTAGCTTCTGGCTCTCCCTTTTAGTTATGCTGTCATAGCTAGTCTTGCTGGAGTCCCTGCTTGCACTCTGCACGCAAAGTACATTGTCCTTAACCATTAGAGGACAAAAGCTTACCTAACAATCTCTCCCTCTCTCTCCATCTCTGTCTCCCTCACTCTCTGTCGAGCTACACATGCTACTTCTGAGATGCCAGTGATCCTGACCCCTTCTGCTCCTCCTCGTTGCCTGACCCATCCTGATGCCCCTTCTGCTCCTCGTCGTTGCCTGACCCATCCTGATGCCCCTTCTGCTCTTCCTCATTGCCTGACCCATCCTGATGCCCCTTCTGCTCTTCCTCATTGCCTGACCCATCCTGATGCCCCTTCTGCTC
>CM040990.1:3355161-3394300 GCA_022985145.1 Pangasius djambal | reverse complement strand
CAGGGGTTTTCTCATTTTATAGTGTTTTAGAATAATAATGAAGACACTATGAAATATGTAAAGCAAGCAAAAATATCTCAACTACAGACAAATTCAACTGATACTTCTCTTTAGATTAGATTGTACTAGATTAGATTAGGTTTTTTTTAAACAATGCTAATATTATTATGCATATTTATTTAGACATTTTTACCCATTTCAAGCTTGAAATTGTCAGTCAAATAAGACAATTTTAAGTCTGAAATGAGTCAATAGGTTTTGAAATACACTTAACGGTCTTATATTTGTTATATTAGATAACTTTCCTTTCATACAAGATATCTTCACTTGCTAAGTGAGACCAAGAAATGTGTTAAACAAATCTAAACTTGCTTAGATTTTCAATTATTAACAGTTTTCCAGATGAAGCTTTATACATTCTCGGTTTCTTCTCAACCAGCTTCGTGAGGAGCTTCACCCAGGAGGCTTCTGAAACTTCCCAAATAGGCTGAGTTCCTCACTGCTTCTCTAAAGGAAAGGTGTAAAGGAAAAATAATCAAACAATTAAATTTTAAGTCTTCATTTAAAATCTTCTTGGGCATTCAATATTTACATTTGTTAGTCATAAGGCTTTATTGAAATGCCTTTAAGATGCCAGTCCATCTCAGGGCACCATGCACACACAATTATTATTATTATTATTATTATTAGTAGTAGTAGTAGTAGTAGTAGTAGTAGTAGTAGAATACATTTTAGTTCTGTTGCATCAACCGGAAATGGAAATTCGAAACCATTTTTCTTTCCCAAAATGACATATTTCAAGTGAAACCTTATATTTCTATGGGCAGGACTTTTTCCTTTTTACAGAATGATTTGATTGGCTTGTGAAAAAGGAGGCGCTCAGAAAACTTCACCAGATCAACGATTAGGTGTTTTTTTTAATGTTAAAAAAAACTTGTTGTTCATTTTAAATTTGTTTATTATTAGTCTTAGATTATGTGGAGTGTCCACCGTACCTGTGAACGAGCTGTTACTATAGAAAGAGTAGCGTATTAGAATAAGCGCGTTAATAAACATGTCAAACATATAAACGTGTCATTCACGTTACAACCGAAACTGCTGTCCGAGTCTTGCTGTTATATAAAATGAATCCACACCTTCTGACTAAAATATTTATACAACTGCACTGTAATATAAAGAAATTTTATAAAGATAATACCAATTAATAGGCCAGGGTCACAGTGACCAGGATAAAGTGGTTACTTAAGATGAAAGGAAGAATGAATGAATGAATGAATGGATGGATGGAAGGATGGATGGATGGATGGATGGATGAATGAATGGATGGATGGATGGATGGAAGGATGGATGAATGGATGAATGAATGAGGTTGACGTTAATATTAAACTAGTAATGTTAAAGTTAAATGCTTGTAGAGACTCTGAACAGCTCTCAGGTAGAGCATTCCAGTGGTTGTTGCCTTAGTAACCGAAATCTGACTCCACCCCTTTAAGCACAGTGCTGTGCGATTAGCAGAACAAAATTCATCATGGTTCAAAATCATCTCAAACAACAATATCACAGAATTGTGTATCAGTATCATGACTCAGAGCCAGTGAAGGGCTTTTAAAGAAAAGTTTGGTCAAATATGGAATCATCAAACTGCTCCAGTGCAAAACTAAAGAAACAAACCTCAGACGTCAAACGCGTCTTTCCTGATGGACGACATTTGGGGTAAGGGGGACACGGTTTACAGTTATTTTTAGAGACTCTCCCATTCCTGGAGACATTACTCCATGTACAAAAAACCATGTCCGTTGGGTTCCAGAGAAACACGCACACGCTGCTTTCATGTGGTTTTTACTATCCAGTCTGGCAGGTCTGCTGTTAAGCATGCACGTGTGATAATCATCTTGTTTTTGTGGAGACCCTCGTCCACTGCAAGCCTGCTTAGCATTTACACTCACTCACACACACACACACATGCAACTCCTCCCCCACTGAACAGGTGCAGGAGTCATCCGTAACACAACGGCCACACACACACTCTCCCTATGAGGGGTTTTCCGAAGATGCACTTCATCAGACGGACTTTGGAGACACATTCCTGTTTCTCTGCAGCGATGTCCATGAAGGAACTGCTGAACCTCTCGGACTTCATGTGGAGATTCTCATGGAAACTCAGATGTGTTTTGAATCTGAATTGATTTATTCCTCTTACAGCACAGCAATGACAATTTTGTATTCATTAAAGAACACGTGGTAGTTTTTTTTAAAAACTTATTTACAGCTCCACAAATGTAAAACAAATGTCACCTCACAGAAATCGTTACCATATCAACAATTAAACATTTTTCTTCGCTCCATAGTGACACTATGCTTACATTTATTATTAGCCTTACTCTGTCATTCAAGTCCCCGTGACTAAGCTGTTACTATAGAAACAATAACATATTAAGCACACTGATATATACTTGTGATCTGAATTACAGCTGGAGCTACGTTCAGAGCTGCTGGTACTGACAATTAATGGACACGTTCTGACCAGTCCAAATCAGCAATTCAACAACACTGTGGTATAAGAAGTTCTATGATTTATGAATAACCAAATACTACAGTAATTCTGAAGTTGTTGTGCGTATGAGAAAGTGGTGCTGTGAGAGTTTTATACTTGGCAATAATACTGGCTCATTTATGAGTCTTTTCTTCATAGTAAGTGCTAACATCTTCATTCCCACAGGTGCTGTGTGATTTACTGTCTCTGCGCTCTGTGTGGGGGAGAAATAAATTTCAACTCCCGTAAAGTGTGACAGGAGAAGGTTAAGCAAGTGACTGGTGTAATAAAGTTATAATTCTCTCAGTGCAAAGAGGTCAAGGCCATTCTGTTTTTACATCCTGAAGATAAAATTATAATCTGCTTTATTATTTTATGCCACTGACTATGAAAAAAAGGGATTAAAATAAGTTCACTACAATACTGTACTATACTATACCATACTATACTGTACTATACTATACTACACTATATTTTTCTGTACTGTACTCTACTATTCCACACTTTTCTGCGGTATACTACACTTTTCTGTATGACACTACACTATAGTTTTCTGTACTGTACTATACCAAGCTTTTGCATCATACTATACTTTTCTGTACTATACCACACTATCATTTTTTGCAGTGTAGTATACTATTCTATACTTTTCTGCGTTATAGTTCACTTTTCTGTACTACACTACACTACATTTTTCTGTACTGTACCATACTATACTATACTTTTCTGCACTATACCACACTAGATTTCTGTATTGTACTATACCAAACCATGCCTTGCCTCACTACACCATACTATACTTTTCTGCACTATAATATACTATCCTGTGATACACTATACTGTGTTATACAATGCTACCCTGCATGTTTCTGTACTATAATATAGTGTACCTTTCCGCACTATGCTATGCCGTGCTACGCTATGCTATTCAGCATTGTAATATACCCAGCTATGATACGCTATACTACACTATACTTTTCTGCACTAGATCACACTATTTTCTGTACTGTACTACTTTTTTGGTACTAATTTACCCTATATTTTTCTATACTATACTTTTCTGCACTATGCTAATAATAATAGCAGCCCTCATTTTTTTTAGTCTAAAATCTCATACTGATTTACACATAAAAGACTATTTTAAGTACTGGCAAGCTTATTTTAAAAAATTAAATAAATATTGTTTTTAATACAAATAAAATTATATAATTAATATAATTATATAATTACATAATTACAATTTTTATTTATTTATTTATTTTTTTCTAAATGTTTTATATATATATATATATATATATATATAATTAAATGTATGAATTAAATAATCCACAGGGATGTAAGTATTACCTGTAAGTCTGTGAAAGAGTTGGTAACAATGAACATTTTTTGTTATATAGTAATAATAATTACTTCTTATCTATCTATCTATCACTTTTGTATTTGCTTTATGTGTAAATAATATTAATAATAATAATAATAATAATAAATAGACTAGAAAAATATTTATGGTACAGTAAATACTTCGTAGCTATTATTTTCACACTGCTCATGAATCAACCATGTGAAAATAAGGGATTTTTTTATATCATTTTAATGTTTAAGAAAACACTAAATAAAATTTTTTTAAAAACTTGATAACTATTAACAGCTCCCTTTAATATGACAATGGATAAGTAGTTAAAGCTTTTGGTGACCAGAAGGTTGTTAGTTTGAATCCCGGCTCTGCCACAGAGTCACTGTTAGGCCCCAAGCAAGAATCCTTAATTATTCATTCATTTAGTCATTGTCTGGAAACGCTTATCTCCAGCACAGCACAGATGAGAAGCCACACCACTGGAAGGGATCTCTCTCATGTGAGGACTTCTCACACAGGTAGACACATCGCCTCTCACCCGTCTCACTGCTGAATGAGGGAATCATCAGTAAAGGGGTGAGCTGAGAAAAATGTCAAGTTTGTTTTTAAAGTCGCTGAGAGGTCAGTACTGTTTATCTCTCTGTTATTTCCCATAAAACAACAGGAAAACTGGAGGGAATTTTCTCTCTCTCTCTCTCTCTCTCTCTCTCTCGCTCTCTCTCTCTCTCTGTATTGTGGCACTGAGTTTAACCGCCGCTCTGTTGCTCTGATTTGCACTGCTGAGGCTGATAAAGTCCACCATCTGGAGTACTGCACTCCTTTATAAACACCATCACACTGTTTACTGTGTAAATAAATCACCATGCCTCTCGTACCGTGGGATCCTGCTGGAGCTCACCTGCTGGGAAAAGGTGTTGCGCAATCACCTTCGGCCAGACTATACCACCTTCACCATGAGGACAGATTAAAATAAGACTTCATAACACATTCATAACCACTGAATAACATTCATAGACTTTATAGAATGAATGCAAGAATGAATCGATAGATATATAGATAGATAGATAGATAGATAGATGGATAGATAGATAGATGGATAGATGGGCAGACAGATGGATACATGCACAGACAGACAGAAGAATGGACTTATAGATAGGTGGATGAATGGACAGAAGGACAGACAGATAGAGAGAGAGAGAGAGAGAGAGAGAGAGAGACAAATGGCCATATAGAGTCATAAATGGATGGATAGATAGATGGATGGATGGATGGATGGATGGATAGAAGGACAGACAGACAAATAGATAGATAGATAGATGAAATGATGGCTTGACAGACACCCTATTCACCATACAGGCCACATAAACACCTCAATGAACATCCATCATCAGTCCAGTTCTGTGAGGACAGATTAAAATAAGATTTCATAACACATTCATAACCACTGAATAACATTCATAGACTTTATAGAATGAATGCAAGAATGAATGGATGGATGGATGGATGGACGGACAGACAGACGGACAGACAGAAAGATAGATAGATAGATAGATAGATAGATAGATAGATAGATAGATAGACATATAGAGTGACAGACAGACAAACAGACAGACAGACAGATAGATAGATAGATAGATAGATAGATAGATAGATAGATAGATAGATAGATAGATAGATAGATAGATAGACACCCTATTCACCATACAGGCCACATAAACACCACAATGAACATCCATCATCAGTCCACCGTGGGCGTGTCCTGAACCATACGCCCTATTTACTGCAAGCTGTAGCCTACGTAAACACCATCATTAGTCCACTGTGGACGTGTCCTAAAATAACTATACAGCCCAAATAAACAAACTTCGCCCATTAAAAACAGATCCTGTCATTTAATCCGATGTGAAAGTTGAACTGTGTTGTTCTTTTATAACCTTTCATGCTGTTTATCTGTGATCGGGACAGTCCCATCTCTGTGTTCTTTAATCAAATGAGGGAGGGCCGATAAAATCCAAACGTGATTATACAAACGTAACTTAACCCATTAAAGGCTCATATTTCAGGTTTACACTTTAAAACATATTATTCACCTATTTTTATGAAGATAATCACGTTTCTACTATTTCATAATCTGTCTGGATAAATGGCTAAATAATAACACCATGCTGAACACACACACACACACACACACACACACACACACACAGTGGTAACATTTGTAAATTCAGCAGTAAAAAAAAACATTTATTAAGTAAAAGGGTGTGTCAACATTTCTCCTAAAACATACAGATTATATAGTTATAATAATAATAATAATAATAATAATAATAATAATAATAATAATAGATGGTAGCTGATAAGATGTGTATAGTATGGTTAATAAGAGACAGAGACACACCGTTAGTGCAGCCGCTGTGAGAAACATTTGCATGATTGGCACAGAGATATGGGGGAATCCACACATGGCTGAGTGTGTGTGTGTGTGTGTGTGTGTGTGTGTGTGTGTGTGTGTGTGTGTATAAAAGCACAGCAGGTGTACGTTACAGGTGACTCTCTCCGCTCTTCACTGGACTTTAGCTGCTCATTTTATTCATTCCATCTAACACTGAGAACCTTACACGGTAACATCTCTCTCTCTCTCTCTCTCTTTCGCTCTCTCTTTCGCTCTCTTTCTCTCTCTCTCTGACACACACACTCTCTCTCTCTCTCTCAAACTCGCATTTATTCACCACTTGCATGCAGTTAATATTTATCCTAATTTATTATTCAAAATTTACTCGGTAATCACGTGGTCCTTCCCAATACCTTATTAATTAGATCTTAACTAAAACACTGTTCAAACTTTTTTAAAGTTTTTCTATTATCATTGTTATTATTATTATTATTTAGTTTAATTAGTTAATTATTTAATCAATCATTTAATTATTAGGCTTCTTTACTTGTAATATGGATTGTAATAATAATTAACTTAGACAATGATATTAAATTCTCATATTCCTTATCATAACATTAAGCGTTCTGCCGTATAACATGTCTTTAAAACCTTTTAGCATTTAACTTTTAAACTGCATCTTAATTTCAATTAAATCTTAACATTTATTAAAACATTTATTTCATGATTAATTTATAAGTTATGATTCAGTAACATTTCTTCATCTGTTATAACATTACAATTGTTCATTGTAAACATTTATTAAATCACAATTTTAAAAACCACAGACTCATTAATAACATTTCATCAGTTGTCACATTGTTCTGTGCTTAGTTTTAAGATTTATTTATTATTACCATTTCGTCAGTGTGCCATTAGAAATGTTTACTCTTCATGATTAACCTTTATTAGTATATTTATAATAAATATTAGCACATGGTAAGGCTTAACATTGACTCAGAATTCACTAATCAATCTGAATTCATCTTAATTAAAGTTTGATCATTTAATCAAACTGAACATTTATTTATATTTAACATTATCATTTAATTGGTGTTAATATTTGTTAAGTATTAACACATTAAATCTTGAATCTAACATTACTGATTGATTGACTGATTGATTGAAAACTTTGCGCAATCTTTAACACCTGTTCAAGCTTAACATATATTTATTATTAATATCTAATCACTGTTCGAATGTATTCCTCTTTATCATTAACTCTTTAGTTCTAAGTCAATTAACCTTAACATTTATTCATATATATTTATTATTAAAAAAGTGTTCATTGTTAATGTGTGTTCATACCTGATGTTGTGAGCATGTGTTTACATCTTAGTGGGAACCAAATGACACACACATAGACACACACACACACACACACGTCTCATCTAGCAGAGTGGAATGTAAACAGAGCACATGGCATCCCTCACACACAGTTTCCCTTCTGAAGATCAGCCAAATGTCTCACAAGTGCGTGTGCGGGATGCAGTGTGCTCTGTTTGCATTCCACTCTGCTAGATGAGGTGTGTGTGTGTGCGTGTGTGTGCGTGTGTGTGTCATGTTGGAATCTCTCTATGAGGACCAAATTGTCCCCCTAATGATCATTTTGATCTTGTAGGGATGTGACTTTTATTCCAATGCAGCTTTTATTTTAAATAATAACAAAAGAGGCAAAAGATTTTCTTTTAGTTACTGAGGTTAGGGTTAGATTTGGAGTTGAGTTCAGGGTTAGGTTTAGGGCTGGGTTTAGATTTAGGGTTGCGGTTAGCTTTACTGTTAGGGTTAGGGTTTGGGCTAGATTTAGGGCTAGGGTTAGGGCTAGGTATTGGTGAAGGTACAATGAATCCCCATCACAATAATTCATTGTGTGGTTGAACAGGGAACCTATGGTTCTGGTTAGATTTAGGGTTAGGGTTAGATTTAGGGTTAGGGTTATAGTCAGGGCTAGTGTTAGGGTTAGATTTAGGGTTAGGGTTATATTTAGGGTTAGGGTTATAATCGGGGTTAGTGTTAGGGTTAGATTCAGGGTTAGAGTTTGATTTTGGGTTAGGGTTTGAGTTAGGTGTAGGTTTGGATTTAGGGTTGGTGTTAGATTGGGGTTAGGGCTTTGGGCTAGATTTAGGATAAGGGTTAGAGTTAGGGTTGGATTTAGGGGTGGTGTTAGATTGGGGTTAGGGCTTTGGGCTAGATTTAGGGTTAGGGCTTGGGCTAGATTCATGGTTAGGGTTAGATTTAGGGTTAGGGTTATAGTCAGGGTTAGGGTTAGATTCAGGGTTAGAGTTTGATTCAGGGTTAGGGTTAGGGTTATAGTCAGGGTTAGGGTTAGATTCAGGGTTGGGGTTTGAATTAGGGTTAGGGTTATTGTCAGGGTTAGGGTTATAGTCAGGGTTAGGGTTAGATTCAGGGTTAGGGTTAGATTCAGGGTTGGGGTTTGATTTAGGGTTAGGGTTATTGTCAGGGTTAGGGTTATAGTCAGGGTTAGGGTTAGATTCAGGGTTAGGGTTTGATTTAGGGTTATAGTCAGGGTTAGTGTTAGTGTTAGATTCAGGGTTAGGGTTTGATTTAGGGTTAGGATGATAGTCAGGGTTAGTGTTAGTGTTAGATTCAGGGTTAGGGTTTGATTTAGGTTTAGGGTTAGATTCGGGGTTAAGGTTAGATTCAGGGTTAGGGTTAGGATGATAGTCAGGGTTAGTGTTAGTGTTAGATTCAGGGTTAGGGTTAGGATGATAGTCAGGGTTAGTGTTAGTGTTAGATTCAGGGTTAGGGTTTGATTTAGGTTTAGGGTTAGATTCGGGGTTAAGGTTAGATTTAGGGTTAGGTGAAAGTACAGCATTAACTACCTACAGTAATACACAAATCAGTGAAAATACCCCCAAAAAGATAGAATTTCAAACTCTGTGTGTGTGCGTGTGTGTGTTTCAGGGGGCATTTCACAGCATACAGCATGTTGGCCAGCCTCGAACCAGTGAGTCTCATTTTTATCATTCCAATGTGAAACAAATATCAAGTCAAATTTATTTATTCAGCAAATTTAAAAACAACTTGTGTTGACCAACGGGGTATACAAATTTAACAATCTTCAATATTTTCAAGATTTAAAGATTTCAAATATTTTTTATCTAATAATGAGAAAAATTAGATAAAGTGACCATATTCAAAATATTTCTGTTCCCTAAGAGTGCTTTATGTTGTAGTTTGTTAGTTTGTTTTTGCTTTGCATCAGATTATTTCGGATGATTCTGGGAGTTGCAGCATTTCCTGCTGCACGACGTCAGCGACTGTGACTCAGCTCAGTATATAATTTAAATATAACAGTCATTAGACGCCATCCAACTTCGCTTCAGTGTAATTGCCTCAGGGTCTTTCACGTCTGTGACCTCTGCATTGTTAAACACTACATAGAATAACTGAAAAAAAAAAAACTTTCCATTATTTTATTCTCACATCCTTCACTGGTAGAAAGCTGGGCTATCTCATTTTTATATCGTTTGTGTATGTTCCCAACCAACAAAATTCAAGTTGAAAACAAATACAAAAAGGTTTGGTAGGAAAAAAAAGAAAACGCTCGTAGTAACCAGGGTGCATAAGTGTGCACACCCCTTTATTAATACATCGTGAAAGCATCTTTTGCTTGTAATACAGCACTCGGTCTTTTTGGGTAAGAGTCTACCAACTTAGCGCATCTTGATATGGAAATTTTGTCCCACTCTTTAATGATTGGACCATTCCAGAACGCTGATCTTCTTCTTCTGAAGTCATTCCTTTGCTGACTCGGATTTGTGCGTTGAGTCGTTATCGTGTTGGAAGGTAGAATTTTTCTGGCCTGCAGATTTTGTGACAAAATAGATTGGAATTTGGACCTATCTATGATTCCTTCTTTCTTGACTACAGCCAAAGCCTCAGCTGAAAAGAAACAGCCCCATAGCGTGATGCTGCCACCACCGTGCTTTACCGTGGGTATGGTGTTTTTTAAGCTGTCTTGTTTTTGCACCAAACATATCTTTTAGAATTGGTCTCATCAGACCACAATACATTCATGACTTGGTGTGATTCAGGCAGGCTTGGATGTTTTTTTGGTTTTTTATTTGTAAGCTTCCATCTACCCATCCTAGTCCATAGCCCAGACATGTGAAGAATACAAGAGATTGTTGTCACATGCAGGGAGTGACCAGGACTTGTCAGATATTCCTGCAGCTCCTTTACTGTTGCTGTAGGTCTCTTGACAGCCTCCCTGATAAGTTTTCTTCTTGTCCTTTTGTCTATTTTTGAGGAACACTTGTTGATGATGGCCTTCACAGTGTTCCGTGGTACATTTAATGTTTTGGAAATTCTTTTGTACCTCTCTTCTGATCGATATTTTTCGACGATGAGATCCTGTACATGCTTCGTAAGCTCTTTGTGGATCACAGCATCAGCAGTCAGATGAAACCTAGCAGATGTCAAGGAAATCCTACAGAAGCAGCTGATCATTATTTCAGAATCAATTCATTCATGACAGGTGTATGATCATTACTTTTGAACGTGAGTTTGAATGTGATTGGTTTGTTCTGAGCACAGTCACATGCCCCTTTATAAATGGGTGTGCACACTTATGCAACCAGGTTACTGTTAGTTTTTTCTTTTTCCCCTTAAATTTCTATTTCTGTTTGTTTTTTACTTGAAGTTTCTTGGTTGCTATATCACGTATCACAAATGTGGAAAATGATCTGACATGATTTATCTTGGTTGCATTTTTTTTTATATATATATATAAATGAGTTGAGAAATATTTGTCTTTTTACTGTATGCATAGAATTGGAAAAAGCACATCTAGGAACAGCAGATAGTATATTTGTCTTAAAGTTGTTATTACTACAGATTTAGTTCTTTAGTGGGACCTTTGTTTCATATTTCTCCTCATTTACTTATCATTTTGTACCTTTTGTTTTATCTTCACCAATAACACTGTACACACCAGTCCTACAGAGATTAGAGCTAAAAAATTTGTATTCTTTATTATGTGTGCTGTTTTCCACTGAAACATTGCTGAGTATAATATCACTATGAACAAAGACCGTACGCACACTCAGTATTTACAAAGCAAATTACACACACACACACACACACACACACACACACACACACACACACACACTGTATGTGGCCTGTAGCTTGGCTGTAGTTGAAGGTTTCCAAATCATTTTTTTTTCTATAATGCAAATGAAGGCTGTGTGTGTACTGATGCAAATACGTCCCGCTGGTGAAGATGTTTCACTTTTCAACAGAAACGCTTCCTTGCTTCCAACCTGCTCTGTTACGCACTCTTTTTCTAACTGTGTTACATTAACATGGATTAACAAACAGAATGTAACTACAAACACATAAATACGTTAAACATTAGTACACCTATAAAAAAAAATAATGCTCGGAGCAAAGTTAAGATGATCTTAATAGGGAGAGAGAGTGTGCAATGTGATGCTCGCTTGACCATTTAACTAAGATCTTTGTGCTGTGATGCTTTGGGAACCTCAACCCCAATTAGTTATTTATTTAGTACTATAATATTTGCTATAGATTTGTTTATAATTGATGATAGTATTTATTTATTTATGGAATAAAAATGGAATGAATAAAATTTTATTCATTTCTATAAAGTGTTATTGTGTGGTTGTTTGTCCCATAGATCCACTATTTGCAGGAACTGCATCCTCAGGATCCGTCAGATGGAGGAATGGACCTGGATGTGATAGACGAGTATCTGAAGGAACAGACCAGACAAAACATGCAGACTCGGACAGAAGAGGGACTTCTCATAGCAGGTTAGTGAGAGAGAAGAGCGAGAATAAAACGGACAGTCCTGAAGAAGGTAGAGAGCTCCGATATTTGAACATACCACTGAATCTGATATGATACAATCCAATATGATACAATTAAACGCTTAAGGTAACGATTCAATGTTCGACAATACCTACCAAAGAGGCTGATGTGATACAACACAATTCGATTTAGGAGACACCAAACAATATGTTCAGAATCTGGGGTAGGCGTAGCAGTACATTTCGAATGATGACGACACTGATAATGATGATGATGATGATGATGACGACTTGCTAGCCTTTTAAATTATTTATACATCAGTTTAAAAATATGAATAATTTTTTACACAGCAGTTAATAATCAATTTATGATTTATGAGATTTGCTCTTTTAAACCTTCTAAACAAAACTAATGCAGATGGACAAACGGACGGTGTTTATGTTTAACCAGAGCCAGAAAATGTTACACACTATTAACCTGGAATTTAAACTAGACAGCTGCTGTAATAACATGCAACACTGTACCAGGGCTTAAACAGAGAAAAGCTGGTAATACTCAAATGAGTAGGGTCAAAACCCAAAGGTCTACAGCGTCTACATGGAATATGAACAGGTTCCTTTATCTCTTATACAAACCATCGGCAAGACAACCTGAACTCCAAACTGACTTTTTATTACTACATTGTAATCTTTTTTTGTCACTGATCATTGCACAAACCATCAAATCCTGATGGATGAAGTCTTAAATTATTTTATTTCCCATCTGAATATTCTGTTTAACTTGGAAATGCATCACATTTAGGAAGATAACTGCATTCTCCATTTCACGGTTTCTTTAAAGTTGGCTAGCTGCCAAATTTACTATTTATATAAAGAGTGAAAACTAATGTTCACTTTGCTAGTTAGGCACGTGAGCTGTAATATCTAGCTTGCCAAACAGATTACTTTGGGCAGTAGGACTCCAGTCCAATCTGGAGACGTTTTTTTTGTATTGACTTGGACTTGTCTCTGATTTATTGGCATATGTACTTGGACTTCTCTCGGGCTTGGGCATTGGTCTTGCTAAATATGGTGTTGGTTTCGAACAATTTGTATTTGTAAAATTACTGTTCAGGTTGTCTTTTTTGCACATTCACAAAGTCTGACGATTAATTCTTCTAGAAAGCAGCCTAATCATTGGTGCAATGCATGAATAAAGCCGACTAGTTGAAGTTATAAATCTCAAAAAAGATTTTTCAGTCTTGATTTTGATTCTGTCTCTGCTTCATTTGGACTCGATCTTGACTTGATCTCAGCCCTCTTAAAACTCGGTCTTGACTCGGCTCAATCTCAGCTCGCTCTCACCAAGTCCTGTTCTTGGACTTGACAATGGCGGTCTTGACTCCAGCCCTAAGATTATAGTACATTTACATTTAGTCATGTTATACATGACTTACAACAGAGCTGAGCTGTTAAGACTGAAGGTTCTTAATGACGCTCATCTCAATCCACTCAAGACTGGATCTCTGGGAGTCTTGATATATGAACGCACAACCTTCTGAGGAGCAGTTCAGAACCTAAAATGAATCTTACATCAAAACGTGGTTGAATTCTCTAATCTGACTGGTGAAGATGTTCCTATAACAGCAGCTCTGAAAGTAGTTCCAGCCGCAAGGCAAATCACAGCATTATATTAATGCAATCTTTCTAATAAGTTATCATTTCTATAGTAACAACTCATTTACAGGGACTTGTATGGACAGAGTTTGTAATTTGTGTAAGTTACACAACATCAAGTGTAACTGTAGACAGAGAAAAGTATGATGTGTAATTTATTAATAAATATAAAATGATAATTTTACCAAATTGCTGTGGTGTAAACACTTTTTAGGATGTGTTGTTATAGGAAAATAATCAACTTTGAGGTGCTGACTCTAAGGTTTTTTTAGTATTTACTTAATGTATATTATTTCATAGATACTATAAATTATTCAGGAGTTACAGAGAAACTAATAAGAAAGGAATGTAGTTAGATGAAGTGTATTAGCATGTGCTTTGGCATTAAAGTGAAAACATATGTAACATGAATGATATGTTTTTATTAATGCGCTCATTCTAACACGTTATCACACATCCACAGGGACCTTTTTTGCTGCCTGACTTTTGAATTAAAGTCTTAGGTGTTGGTTTGCCGTCTTGTTTAATTTTCTGTCTCTCTTCATAAGTAAGACCATCAAAACACTCTTCTAGAATCAGGTCAACATTGGCCGTGTGGGTCATTTTGTGTTAAAACAACAGCTAAGCTGCTAGCTGAAGAAGGAAGTAACAGCTAGTTAGCTACTCTTACGAACAACACATTTCAGAAATGAATACAAATAATCAAATACAACTTTATACAGTTCATTCAATATCTACAAATTACAGCACTACAGCATGCTACAAGCGATTCTGACCTGTGCGGATATGTCAAAATGACGTGTTAAAAGCCTGTTGTCCGGTGAGCGTTAATCTTTTGTCCCATTAAAACAGCGAGTACACAAACACCTAACAGTCAATAATTGACGCATCAGCTCCAATAGCTGTGTATTAGCTCTGTGTGAGCGGCTTAAAGGAGGCTTTCATGCAGGCTGTGCCCTCTGCCGAAAACAGTTTGAGTTTAACGAACAAACAACGCAATACTGCAGTGGGATATGTGATCATTTGAGTCACTAAAATATTGAATTCCACCAAGATTATCTGAATAATACAGACAACATTTCTTGAAATTTTTTGGGATAGCTGGACTTCCCGTGTAGTCTTAAAGCAGTCGCCTGGGCTGTAGTTATACTGTGTTAGCTTGTATGTTCCCAGCAAACTAATAAGTGGTAGAAAGTTAGTTATTACGATGAATGTTAGTTTTTGGTTTCCAAACACACACTAACTGTAAAAATCTGTGCAGAAAACAACTGGTCGGGTCGATTTGCGTACGAGTGGCAGTATGGAGGAACAGTGGTGACAGAAAACACATGCTGTGAACAACAGAGTCAACAACAGCAGGTGTGGATGAATCTACCCAGCTATAATGAGTGGGTATGTACACACACACACACACACACACACACACACACACACACTCTTCACGGTACAAACACAGTACACTCTAACTATACAGAACACTTCCAACGGTGCGAGTTACATTCCGTATGCATCATCCTGTTCAATGGCATTCAAACGTTGTGTGTTTTTTGTTGTTGAGTTTGATTTGATGGCTCGATGTGTGTGTGTGTGTGTGTGTGTGTGTGTGTGTGTGTGTGTGTGTGTGTGTGTGTGTGTGTGTGTGTGTGATTTAGGGAGGACAGTGCCGGTTTGATCCCCCTCCCTGCAGTGACACAGATTCACACTCCTCCAGTTCGGGGTATCAGGAGTTCCCTCCGTCTCCACCCTTGAACTCACACACCACTTCTCTCTCAGGTCAGTCTCCTCACACCTCACTTAATTAAAAAAAAAAAAAAAAGAAATGTACACAAACTTTCACATAGCACCTTGCTATTATAACTCTGACAGGGTCAACATGCCAACTGCCAGAACATGCCAGAAAAACATCTACACTTTAAGTATCGTTCTAGGATAACTTCAGTTACACTTGTGGTCAGTCATGTATGAATATAGTTATAATTTATGCAGAATTAATTTCATAATTAATTTTATGTTTGTGATCAGAATTGGAAAAACATGCAATGGTGCTTTTAACCATGTTACGCCCTGAAATTGTACATGTGAATGTGAAAAAGAATTATTCATGTGAGAAAATCACATGTGGAAATAAATGAATCATATGAAATTCCACATGCGGAAATATATGAATTATGTGAAACAAATCACCTGTGGAAATAAGTCAATAATTTGAAAAAAGTCTCATGTAGAAATAACTGAATCATTTAAAAAAAAAAAAAAAGTCATATGAAATTTAATAACTTGTGAAAAATCGTGAAAAATAACAGAATCGTTTGAAAAATCACATGTGAAGAAAAGGAATCATGGAAAAATTACATCTAGGAATTAATGAATCATATAAAAATACCACATGCAGAAATAAATGAGTCATGTGAAGCTAATCATTTGAAAAAAATAAAATAATCATGTGGAAAAGTCATATGTGAAAAATGAATCACCTGGAAAAATCATTTGGAAATAAGCGAATCGTGAAAATCACATGGAACTAAATGAATCATTTGGAAATAAGTGAATCAAGAAAGAATCACGTGTGGAAATAGATGAATCGTGTGAAGAATGACGTGGAGATAAATGAATGAGATGTGGAAAATACGTGCGAATCATAACGTGAGATGATTGTGAGGTGCGACTTTTCTGTAAAAGCGATTTTGAAATGAAACGACTCTCCAGACGAGAGGTTTACAGCGTGATTCTGTTTCAGCAGGTAAAAGGAAGGAGCGCCTGTTCCAGTTCCTGTACGAGATGCTGCAGACGCCGCACATGCGCAGCTGCATCTGGTGGGTTCAGTCAGCAAACGGCACATTCCAGTTCTCGTCACAGAACAAAGAGAAGCTCGCCGAGATGTGGGGCAAGCGCAAGGGCAACCGCAAAACCATGACGTACCAGAAGATGGCGCGCGCTCTGCGTAACTACTCGCGCACCGGAGAGATCTGTAAAGTGAAGCGCAAACTCACGTATCAGTTTAACGAGAGAACGCTCAGGGGGCTTCAGAGCAACGCACAGAAATTCACCCAAACCTAACTGTAGCAACAACAGGATAAAAAGAAAATCCCTTTGAAGTGGGAGAACACCTGAATAAATACTGGGTATTTGTCGTGAATTTGATACTCATCATAATTTTGCTCAATTGTCTCTATTGATTAAAACCTGCAGTTTGATAGAATGGATTTTATTTTAATGCTGTAAAAATTAAGGAAATGTAAAGTGATTCAAAGGAAATTTGTTTCAGCATTGCACTCTCAAAGCGAAGTGCATTTCAGGATCCAAACATTAAAAAATTCAACATTTTAGGTACATTATTGGAACCTTAAATACCGATGCATTTCCATTGTACCTTAAAGAACTAAAAGTACCTGAGCAGTACCTTTTTTCTGACAGTGTGTTTGTAAATCTGAGGATTGTCATGTTGCTCTAAGCTACGTTCTAGTAGTACTACTGTACTTCTGTATAACAGTATAGTAGTAAGTAGTGACTTTTTTTTTTTTTTTTTTTTACTTTTCTACTTTTGTATTTCTCTCAATCGGATGTAAATCTGTAATAAAAATCATTTCAATGATAATTTTCATGTGAAATAATTGACTCATTTGATCATTTGTTAACATCTAGCTCAAGGGTACTTAACTAAACTCTGTGAAGTTCCAGCTACGAAAAAATGGACTGAAAGATGACAACAGTGATGCACTTTTAACGCTTAACCGTTAATCATTAATCTACAGCTATAGATGAGATGCATTAGTTTGAAATGGTTCTGTTTTGTTGCGTAACGATGCTTCATGTTACCACTTTTGACTAACGCCAGGGACTCTGTGAAAACTCTCCCCTTCGTAAGATAACGTCTCTAGCCCCGTAGCTAATCTGTGGTCCAACGAGCTGCCTTTTAGCTAAATAATGTACGTAAACGCATGTGATAGAGTAGCTGAAAACTGTACTCAAGTAAAAGTATTGTTACTTAAAATAATACCTAAAATAATCATTACATTTTAATTACTTGCGTAAAAGTAAGAAAGTGTCTAGTAAAAAAGAAGTCTTAAAGTAAAGACTAACTTCACGGGATCTCATTTATTAATCATCGAGCAATCAGGTGAACGTGACAAACTGCTAAATTATAAAATGTATTTTATCATTTTTATTTTATATACAGGTTTTTAGCATTAAACAGTAATATTCTCTGCTTGCAACTTAGCCACATTACCTGCCGCTGTTAGCTAGCTCCATCACACTCCATTTTCTCAAGCTGGATGATAAAGCTTTTGATTGGTGAACGGAATCATGTCAGGTGTGTTTGATAGGCGTGTTTAAGAGAAACACGTAATGTTCATTGATTAAAATGGGAGAAACAGAGACAAATATAACAGAGTAAATGTACGTTTTACTCTCTCGAAGGTGTAAAAGTACACCTCACAATTGTATTTGAGGAAAAGTAACTATCGTCTTTTTAAAAGGACTCTTAAAAGTAGAATTTATTTTTTAAAAAAAGGTTATTTAAGTAAATAGACTGGAGTAGATGTAGTGTGTAACTACCCACCACTGGTGATAGGCTGAAACACAGGCTCTGCACAATGGTTCGGACTGCGATAAGTTCTGCTACGGTATATTTCAAGCACTGCGTTTGATCCGCTGAAAAACTTAGCCATCCAAATCCATGAGCTCTCTTCTAGATGATAAGTGTATTACTGCGTCTACTCTAAGAAGTACAATGTCTAGTAGGGTCTAATTGAATTAAAGGTTTTTGGCTATTTTATGAAATAATCATTTAGGCATTCAGTTTACACAGTGCTACACTGGTGGCTATAAGCTTCCCTCAGTTAGGACCTATATTATCCAAAATACATCCAAAAGAGCAAAAATGCCTTCAAAAGGAACGAAATTAAATGTTTCTACATTTAAAAAAATAATATAAAGAGCAGTAAACAGTAATAAATGAAACAAAGTCAGTATTTGGTGTGAAGACCCTTTGCTGAGCATCTTGCAGCAGCAGCCACAGCTCTTCTGGAGACTTTGACTGTCACTTCTGATTTTTGCAGCAAAACCCAGCAGTTTTTTGTCTGAAAAGTGTCTCTTATGTAATTTGCTGCTTTCTTTACTGGCATACAAACATTTTCTTGTAACATTTAAAACTAATGTTTGGAAATCTAAAATGTTTTTGTACCGACTTGATGATATAGAGGTCATAAAATAAAAATCTCTAACAAAGTTTGCACTAAAAAAAAAAAAATACGGTTCCTAAGACTTTTTTTTATACTTCAGTACTGTATGTGGATGCCAGTCTATCACAGAGCACCGTGCACACACTCATTCACACCCCGGGGCAATTTATTACAGTCGATCCACTTTACCGTCATGTTTTTTAAGAGGTGGGACAAACCCGCACTCTCTGGAGTAATGACAGAACAACAACCTCTTAAAGTGAGACCACGGGCATCAAGGCATCAGGAATTTGCCGCCATGAACACATAGAACATTTTGAAAAATTTAAAAATCGAAGGTTTCCATTAAGCTCATACAGAAATAAGCACAAAGGCATGTGAGACCTGGAAGTGTGAACTATACCTTCATAAATTAGGTTTTTCAAAATAGCCTAAAGCCTAAAGTCTGAAGTGAGAGATTTAACTGATAAAAGTACGCATGCCTGCACACACACACACACACACACACACACTTATATATGCAAAGTATATGTACACTGGGAAACCGTAACTTCAGCAGCACTGTTAATGATTTACCGAAGGTCTGTCATTTACAATGTTCTTCCCAGAATACACTTAAATATTAATTTAATTAATTATTCATTTGTTACGTTCTACTGTAAAATTAATTATGACCGTTACATTACATACTGAACAGAGCTGCAGACATTTTACAGAACGACGCTATGGATGAACCCCAACACTCTCAGACAGGGAGGGATGGACTTACGCACTTCGCTTATCTTTTACTACATTAACAATAACTACATAATAATTACTTAATACGTACACAAAGTTTATCTATCATCTTAAGAATCTTACATTTACATTTACATTTATGGCATTTGGCAGACGCCCTTATCCAGAGCGACTTACAACAGTGCTTTGAAGTATCAAAAATACATTCTGATACTGGCTCACTCTGTTGGGGAGATAAGACACAAGCGCTCAGACAATCCTTTCTTTTTTTTTTGGTTTTGTAACTTAAGTACTTTATGAAGAGGTAAGTCTTTAGACGTCGTTTGAAGCCTGCCAGTGACTCAGCTGTTCATAGTGGAAGTTCATTTCACCACCTTGGTGCCAGAACAGAGAAGAGTCTCGATGCATGTCTTCCTTGTACCCTGGCAGATGGAGAGACCAGTCGAGCGGTGCTAGAGGATCGCAGGGAGCGTGGTGCCATGCGAGGTGTGATAAGAGCTTTGAGATAAGTGGGTGCTGGTCTGGTAGCAATGGGGTGGTGTGAGAGAACTTAGGGAGGGAAAACTTAGGAATCTTCAGGGATAGACAGATAGATAAGAAGTCATTTGAATTCCATTCCACCAGGGAGAGCTGCAGCGCCATCAGCGCCATTTTATCTTGCAACCCTGATAAAGCAGATTGACATAATGATCAGCTAATCCTTCTTCTTCTTCTTCTTCTTCTTCTTTTGATGTTTTATACAGTTTTTACATCTGCATTCATCTACATTATCTTCAGCGAACAAGCAGTCCTAAAAGCATCTAAAAGTCTTTTTTATCAGTCTTAAATGCATCTACAAGTTGTTCAGATGATGTAGGGAGAAATCATTTCAATGGCAAAAAGTTATTTGAGAATATTCTTGTCGCATGCTGAAAGGGAAATGAGACCATTTGGACTGAAATCATTTTAATTTGTAGTGATGAAGCAGCTTTGTCCTAAGCATATGCAAAGATTTTTGCACTTGACTTTATGGATATGACTAAAATCACAGACAGAATTTTCTTAAACAGGTTTTTATACAATGACGTCAGATAGGACAGACTGAAGGACAGACTGAAGGAAAGGACAGACTAAAGCAGGCGTCTGCATGTTGTCCTCCCACACCATTCCAAACACTAAATAATAGTAATCACTGTCATTTGAGCTAAAGGAACCTGCTTAAAGCTGGTTGGAAAATCAGTTTTTTTTTTTTATTTGTACTGAAAAATATTTATGATTTATGCAGTTGTTTTGCATCATTAGAATTTCACCCCTCTATCAAAACCTACATGTCATATTTCATAAGGAGTTAGGACAGTACACACATGCAGCTTTTTCTCCTGAGATTTTCTGAGTGATTAAGTAAAAAATTAAGTGTTATAATCTGTATATAATCGTTTTTTTCCTCAATATTATGATTAAAGAATTGCGGGTCACATTAAACACAGAAATGCTGAACCGAATGTACCTTTAAATGCATAAATCCAGCGCAGATATCACAGTTTAAAATGATGTGTGTGTGTGTGTGTTAATGCTCCATAATGTCCACATGGTGTCAGTGTAAATCAGTGAACACAGCATCAGCAGCTTCCTTGAACTTTGCCTCATTCCGGATTATTCCTTAACATTTTCAATCAGGCATGTCTCTCATGTCTTGTATCATATTTACAAGTGCTAACTGGTCCTTATGGGCACTCCATAACATTAATTGTAACTATAAATGGATAAAAAGCAAAGCATGATGTTTTTTGATAAATAAAAATTGTAATTGCTGACAAATTGCTGAGGTATAAGCGGAATAAAACACTTTGGGACATGCTGTTTCGGAAGCCTAAGCGTTCTAAATTTTCTAACAGTGCAGACTTGTATATACGGTACATGTGAAAGGAATAACACACTTGGGGGTGTGCTGTTATAGCAAAATAATCAGCGACAGGGTGGTGTGATTCGTACCATTACGAATTATTTTTCTATAACAGTAAGTCCTGAAAAGTATTATTCTGTGTGTATATATATTGTATATATACAGTCAGGTCCAGAAGTATTTGGACAATGGCAGAGTTTTTGTGATTTTGCCTTTACACACCACCACAATGGATTTGAAATAAAATAATCAAGATGTGATCGAAGTGTAGACTTTCAGCTTTATTTTAAGAGGTTCCACAAAAATATGGCATTTACCATTTAGGAATTACAGACATTTTAAGCAAAGTACTTCCATTTTCAGGGCCTCAAAGGTATTTGGACAAAGTGACATAATTGTAAATATAACCATAATTTTAATACTTGGATGAAAATCCTTTGCAGTAAATGACTGCCTGAAGTCTGGAGCCCATGTTCTCAAAACTCAAATTCTGAGTTTCCTCCCTGGAGATGCTTTGCCAGACCTTCACTGCAGCCACCTTCAGTTGCTGCTTGTTTGTGGATCTTTCTGCCTTCAGTCTTGACTTCAGTAAGTGAAAAGCAGCTCTGTTGGGTTGAGATCAGGTGACTGACTTGGCCAGTGAAGAATATTCCATTTCTTTGCCTTCAAAAAGTCTTGAGTTGCTTTCGCAGCATGTTTAGGGTCATTATCCACCTGCACTGTGAAGCGGCGTCCTATCAGTTTTGTAGCATTTGGAAAGTCTACACTTCGATCACATCTTGATTGTTTTATATTAAATCCATTGTGGTGGTATGTAAAGGCAAAATCACAACAACTCTGTCATTGTCCAAATACTTCTGGACCTGACTGTATATATATATATATATATATATATATATATATATATATATATATATATATAAAACAAAGCGTTTCCCTAACAGAAAGGGCTCCAGGTTTTAGGAAGCTCAGAACCCACAAACTCTAATTATCCAACAAACCCTTAAAGAACCCTTACAGGAACCCTTTTTTTCTAAGAGTGTCCCAAGTACCAAGGAGCAAAACAGTTTAAATGCCTGACAGGTTCTAGAGTCCACAGAATAAAATAATGAGCAATAATTTACAGTTTATACAACACACTTACTAGTTTATTAACTAAAAGGCTTAGGAAATGGTGTGTTTCAATCATTCACTAGATAATCAATGGTTCTTAGCATCCAAAAAATGGTTCTACTTGGAATTTCTTTCTGACAGAACTTTGTTGTAAGGTTCTACATAGACTTTAGGGGTTCTATATTTTTACAAGTGTACATTCACAGATTAAACTATTATCACCTGAGGAAGCAGGAGGAGAGGAAGGAAAGAGAAGGAGGGAATCCCCTGAGAGAACTCGGCAGGATACAGTATCACGCCAGCTCTCTGTTCAGAAACCTGTATCACACTTTGACGTGACGATGCTGCATGGAGCACTCCTGCTGGGAAATCTTTACTTTTAAATAATTTCATTTGGTGAAGTAATGTGCTCGAGGAGCCGCCATGAGCTGCACTCATTTACCACTTAAGTGTTTATACATTAGATGTGCACTTCCTGAAGGAAATCCTGAGCATGCAAAGAGCTGAAAGAAAGAAAGAAAGAAAGAAAGAAAGAAAGAAAGAAAGAAAGAAAAATGATAATGCCTCAATCAGTCAAAGACATGCCCACCTGTTCTATTTAAAACCACACCCACCTGTTCTACTTAAAGACACACCCACCTGTTCTATTAAAAACCACAACCAGCTGTTCTACTTAAAGACACACCCACCTGTTCTACTTAAAGACACACCCACCTGTTCTACTTAAAGACACACCCACCTGTTCTATTTAAAACCACACCCACCTGTTCTACTTAAAGACACACCCACCTGTTCTACTTAAAGACACACCCACCTGTTCTACTTAAAGACACACCCACCTGTTCTACTTAAGGACACACCCACCTGTTCTACTTAAAGACACACCCACCTGTTCTACTTAAAGACACACCCACCTGTTCTATTTAAAACCACACCCAGCTGTTCTACTTAAGGACACACCCACCTGTTCTATTTAAAACCACAACCAGCTGTTCTACTTAAAGACACATCCAATTGTTTCACTCAAAGACATGCCCTCATGTCCCATTAGAAGACATGTCCACCTGTCCCACTCAAATACACACTCCCATGTCCCATTCAAAGACACCTCCACCTAACCCACCTAAAGAGAGACACGCACCTGTCCCACTTAAAGACACACCCACCTCTTCTACTTTAATGCACACCCTCATGTCCAACCTTAAAAAACACTCAAAGACACACCCACCTGTTCTACTTAAAGACATCCATATGTCCCAATAAAAAAAACACACCCACCTGTTCTACTTAAAGACACGCCCACCTGGCCTACTTACACACCCTCATGTCCTATTCAAAAACACTCCCACTTGCCCAATTTGAAGACACAAACTCCCATTTAAAGTCACACCCACTTGGCCTTGCTCAACACAAAGACACACCCATCTGCCCCACTGAAACACACACTCTCTCATACACACACACGCACACACCTGTCCCATTCAAAGAAACGGCCATATGTCCCACTTAAAGACACACCCTCATGTCCCACTGAAAGACACACCCTCATGTCCCACTGAAAGACACACCCTCATGTTCCTTTTAAAGACTCACCCACCTGCCCCACTCAGACACACCTACCAGTCTGCAGTCAGACTCGCCTCTCTTTCTCCCTCTCTTTGTCTCTTGCCCCTCCCCCTCTCTTTCTCTCTCTTTCTATCTCTCTTCTTTTATTCACAATGATACGTGTAATTAAAATCTCCAGTCTCCAGTCCCGCCAGTCTCTGTCTCCTTCCATCCCCCTCCCTCTCTCCTTCTCTCTCTTCCCTCTTATTCATCATGTGCTATCAATGAAAAGCGTCTGAACACACACTTTGCCTCATGCTCTCTCCTCCTCCTCTCTTTTTCATTCTCTATTTCTGGCTCGTTATTGCTCATCCCTTTCTTTCTTTCCTATTACTAACAAGCTACTTAAGCTACTTAGAAGCAATACATGCAATGATATCTGTCTTGCTCACTCTCTCTCTCTCTCTCTCTCTATTTCTCTGTCTCTCTCATCCTCACCCCTTTCTTTGTCTCTCCTTATCTCTGTCCATCCCCTTCCCCCTCTTTCCATCCTTTCTTCATCAGCAATGTGCTACCAGTGAGTAATTATAGTGTACAGTCTGAGAGCGCTCTCTCTCTCTCTCTCTCTTTCTCTCTCTCTCTCTCTCTTTGTCATCGGGGAGGAGAAGGAGGCTGGAGGCGGGGTGTGATATCTCGCTCTCTCTTTCTGTCTCTCCCCTGATGGAGGGATGCAGGCTTCCTCCTCCATGAAGAAGCTGCAGGAATAAACGGAAACGCCCAGGAGCAAGGTAAAAAAAAAAATCTCGTTATTTAACTAAAGCTCTTTAATGATTTAATGATTTAATCCGCGTAAAATGACGATGATAATCTCATTAGTCCGGGGCGTGACCGCCTTTTGTCTGTGCTTCATGATGAGGATTTGAGCTGTACAGGTGGAGCTGGAGTCTGATTAGCCTGTGCACACTGTATATTAGCAATTAGATATTTATTTACATCCAATATTTTTTAAAAAAAATTCCATCATATACATATTTTGCTTTATAATTAATAGCAGATTCGTATTATATTTAGGCTGTAAAGCAAACACATTGACTAGGAAGTCTCATTTAGTCTTGCTAGTGCAATAATTAGGTTAATGTTAACTTGAATAATGTAGGTTAATAAGGAATATATAGCATTTTTATTATTATTTTATTAAACCGCGGTTGATTTTATGCATAGTAAAGATTTGCCAACCTGCCATATTCTATGTAATTTAGACTTTATGAATGATTATGGATCATTAGCAATAAATACAGATATGCAAATTAACATTTATAATAATATAAAGTATGCTATATATGTACTAATCTATTATTTGCATTAATACATTATTTTAGCAAGCACAGTAAAACATATATTAGTAATGCAAACATTGTATCAGTCTGTGTCTAGAAAAAAGAGCATAATATGAGACAATAAGTCTAAAAGTAGTCTAATATTTGTTTGGTTTCTTCAAACATTTTAATAAATGTTCGAGAAAAAAAATATATTTAATAAGTAGTAATGACACACCGGATGATAGCCTGATTTGATAAGTATAAATGTAATATTTTAAAGATGTATTGTATATAATAGGCATTACATATACATTTTATTTGGTGAAACAATATATCAATAATGTATATATTATATCAGACTGCATATACAAAAAGAGAACCACATTTAAAAACAATTATATACAAATGCTTAATTATATGTTATTAATAATAGGAATATATCACTTTATAGATCATGATATGCTGATTTTAGATTCATGGGACATTACTATTACTTGAAAAATGTCTAGTAAAGCTAATTTAATGTTTGGTAATAATTAAGCAAGTAATAACTACTTTACTATTTAAAGCCTAATGATTAATTAATGATCAATAAGTAAATTATCATATAAAGTTTAGAATATATTTTGCATAATGAATTAATAATTAGGTAAGTATTGCGTAATTATGGAGAATTCCTGCCAACCTGTTCATTTTTTTTTCAAATTGCTTAATTAGTCTGTTAGCTAATCATAAAGCTAATGTATTCGCTAATTCAGGAATAGAACTATAAAGGAATTAAATATATAGAAGCAATAAAAACAGGAACTAACGTCTTCTACACACATTAAAAACACAGTTATAAATGAATGAATTAAAATATTAAAGGTAGTTGTTGGTTTTGGTGAGGGTTGTGAACACAATTGGCTGTAGTAAAGTTTTCAAATACTCAAACTGTCAAACTGGAAAGCGTTTTGTTTTTTTTGTTTTTTTTGGTTAACGTCAGTGATTACATCACAACGTCCAGTAGTGACGTTCACAAATGAAGCGACTGATCTTTTGGTAGACTCACATATCCAAATATTCATAATAAATACTTTCACAATTGTGCTGAAAATGAATCAGGGCAGCTCCGTGACTGAAATGCATCCTGTGGATTGTACAGGACTGTTTGGTAAAGTGTAACTATTTAGAGGACGTTCTAGTGAGAATTTGTCATCTGTGTGTGACGGAGAAAGCATCTCGTGATGGAGAGTCCGACACACTACTGCTTTAGCAGGATGTAATCAAGCATTTTGAATATCAGGATAAATCTTAAAATTAGGACAGTATATACTCTTTGAAGCACCATGTGGGTTTTATATTGATTTAAAAAAATACTTTTTATAACAAGTATACCGTTCATTGCTAAGCAAACAATGAGTAGGATTTTTCTGAGAAATTAAACACATAAAAACTTTGACACAATGCCCTTTATTTCTATATACAGTTCCCCGTCTGTGCTGTAATTGCTACACTTTCCTTATATGGCCACTGCTTCCTGTCCTCATTTCCCTGTTGCTATGGTGGTTAATTAGTCTCACCTGTCGCTTGTTACCCCTGACTAGTTTGTCTGTTAAACCCTCAGCACCTTCCTTTTCCCCTCTGAGCCCATCATGAAGAACTACTGCCCTGTCCCTCGTGCTTCTTCTATTTTCTAGCCTCCAGTCCTACCCTTCTTTGCCCTTGTGGTTTATTTTGCTTTTGTGGTAGTTAGGTTGTTCTTTGTCTGGTATATTATAATCACAATTTTTTTTTTTTTGCTCCATGTGTTCATTAACTGGCTAGTCTGATCTGTTTTGGTATTTTCTTAGCATCTTACTGTAACATTTTACTTAACTTTGAATGAAAAACTGTACATAATGCAACCAGTAGTAAAGACATAAGATTCACTAAAAGTTCTTTCTTTGAGTCTAAGTGGCCTAGCAAGAAAAATATTGGCTAGTCTAGTGAGTGAAAGCTGACTTAAAGGCCAAGAGCTAATCTAGAGAATGTCAGCTAATCTAATGAGTGAAAAATAATCTAGAGAGTGAAAGAGTAAAGGTTTAAAGAGTAAGTTAGAGTAAGGTTTAAAGAGTAAGTTATTCTACAGTGAAATGTAGAATGAGGGACAACTAACCTAGAGAGTGAAAACTAGTGAAATCTAGCCTAGCGAGTGATAACCAGCCTAGCGAGTGAAAGGTAGCCTAGAGAGTTAAAGCTTGTCTAAAGAGCGAAAGCTAATCTATCAAGTGAAACTAGGTAGTTCAGTTAATGAAGGCTAGTTTAGTGAGTAAAATCTAGTCTAGCAAAGGTAAGATAGTCTAGTGTGTGAAAGCTAGCATAAAGAGTGAAAGCTAATCTAGTGTGTGAAAGTAAAATCTAGTCTAACAAAGTGAAAGCTAGTCTAGTGAGACCTAGCCTAGCAAACAGAAGCTAATCCTTAGAGAGATATCTAACATAGAGACCACAATCAACTGTGTTAAGTCTATACTTGGGTTAGGGTTCAAAGTGAAGTGAAGTGACTTGTGGCCAAATATGGTGACCCATACTCAGAATTTGTGCTCTGCATTTAACCCATCCAAGTGCACACGCACCCGGAGCAGTAGGCAGCCTTTTTTGCTCACCTCACTCGTGGTATTGAGGGTGGAAGAGAGCGCTGGTCATTCACTCCCCCCCACAACCTTCGGGTTCACCTTCGTTAAGTGTAATTCTGCTTTAATTATGTAGCAGGTTGAAAGTCACAGACAGAATGAGGTCAATCAAGTGTGCTCATTAGAATACTAGGCCACGCCCACCAGAACAGTTCTGAGATCAGGCTGATTAGTGAATTCAGCTGGTGTTTGAGCAGTGTCTTATTATGTTTCTCTTATTTCTTCATAAATTTTCTGATTGTTTAATAAAACACTTAAGCTTAGTATAGCAGAAACATTTCTAATGACTTACACTCGATTCTCTGAAACTTGAACACTTCTAGTTCTGTTCACAGACTCTTTAACAGGAGGATTACTCATTACACGTTGTGTTTGTGTGTTTAAACTGTTGTGATCGACAGTTTTGTAGAAATGAACAGCTTGTCTACTTTCAGCCTGTCCCTCTCTGAGCTTTTTTGCTAAGAGGGAAACGAGGTCAGTGGCTCAGGAAGGAGATTTGCATCTCTTATTTGTATACCAGGTGTTTAGTAGATGCTCACACTTAGGGAACGCAGAATTTGTTTTCTCGAAATTTACATCAGTGAAGTCCGGAAATGCAAAGCTTGTTTTGTGTGTGTGTGTGTGTGTGTGTGTGTGTGGTGTGGATGATACTGACGACCTGTTGGTGCTTCATAGAGCTAGCTGCTGTGAAATATAAATATCTTGGCTGAATTCTTTAACAGACTGTGATAATGTGTTCTCTGTGGCAGATTATGTGATGAAGATCCTCTAATGATAGATTAAAGAAAACGACTACATTCTGCTTACATCATCAATCAGCGTGGTCTGTAGATACACTTCCGCAGAGATCACACGCACATAAACTCAAGCATTCTTCATAGCGAGCTCGATGTAATAAGGATATTTGTTTCTGTCCATTAGTATGTTTTGGTTATGTTTCGCCATCACTACTACTGTATTTGTAGCTGTCGCGTGAGTTTGGAGTCATCCTGTATCATCCTCCTATTGGTGGCTTGTAGACGAGCGTCATAGCAGTGCCAACATTTTGAGATTTTAATCAAACATTTCCGACATGACCAGAACTTTGTCACGGGTTGTCTTTGGTCTCATTTGCACAAAATTGGCTACTAGTGAGAAGACCACCGATCTTCGCTCACAACTGAAGAATTCTTTTACGATGTCTGATTTTTGTCTGTGACAAAATCGGGTGAAAATCGAAGAGTCTAAAGGCATCTTAACGCTGTCCACTTTGCGCTGAGCCACAAGGAACAGGGAAAATAATGGAGTTCTGCTATATATAGCCTGCTATACCATGTGGGTCATTTTGACCTGAACAGAACATAAAAGATTAATGTTTTAGGTTAGATGTCATTTCCTTTCTCCATTCTCTCTATTTCTGGAAGCACTGTCAGTCTGATGTTCTGAACTTGTCATCACCGCTTTGTTTGGTGTGTATGTGTGTGTGTGTGTGTGTGTGTGTGTGTGTGTGTGTGTGTATGTGTGTAGTGGGAAGCAAACGGCTACTGATTCCACGTGAATGACGCACACACACACACACACACACAAACGTCAGTTTCTCTGTCGAGTCTACCTGTATCTGATCTGCCAGTTTGAAGGAGTGAACTGAACAGATAGTCATGACTCAGTGTTAAAACAACAGTAAAGTGCTCTATCAAGATCTGTTTTCATGCCATTATTTATCAGGGGAAAAATAGGCACCAGGCACTACCTCATATCTGTCAGTCGAGACATTTTTTGGGCGGGTTTTTCCTGCCCAATCCTGAGGAAATCTCATCCACTCCAGCAGTTATTATATCCTTTGCACCTGCTTGTGATTATTTTCTAATGGACTTAAAGTTCTAAAATATGCATATATTAGTAATTGACCCCTCAGTGACCCTGACCAGGATAAAACGTTTAAAGAAGATTGATGACTGAATGCTATAAACACAGCATGAGCTTCACACCACATGGCATTTCTTTGTCCCCTGAGCTACGTATCTGACCACCTGCTCCTGAGAATTTTCGTTGTGTCCCATGCGATCCTAATCCCGATTGTAAAACAAACTCAGGACAGTTCCCCTCCAGGCCAGCAGATGTCGCAGTCACCAGCGTTTCAGCAAGACTTTGGCATCACTTCCATTTTTTTTTTTCTTCTTGTGTTTGGATTAGTTAGAAGCACATGTTTATCTATTCAGTGCAATATCTTTTTGAGTTTTGAGTTTTGCCGAACAATGCCATGCCTCTAAATATATGTACCCTTGGTTAGTTTTCTGATTTCCTCTTTGGATAATCACTTTGGGCCTTTTGCTCAGGGATGTACTGTTGTTATTACCCTGGCCTGTCTCGTTTGATTTTTGGATTGTGATATCACTCTGTTTGTGCTGATTTCTATTAAACAGCTTTTGAGCACGGATCCTTACTCCTCGCCTGAGTCTGACATGTTACACTGACGCACACCTCATTGCTAATATAAACCCAGTTCTGACTGGCTGAGAGCAGTAGAGACGATGGCACATAGAAGGGTGCGCTCACCGAGACAGTATCAGGTGTTAGTCAATAAGAGAGAGCAGTTTAATGTGCAACACATCTTACGTTTTAAGATACATTACAGTTACACTCCGTCTGCAGGAGCTGTGCATTATAACATGTGTGCTGATTGTATTTAGTGTACATAATCATTTTTCCTCCTTTCCCCTCTGATCCCTCTGTCTGGACTTATCCTGCACTCTGCTGGTTCACTTTGCAGTATTGATAAAAGTGTTATCTATCTATCTATCTATCTATCTATCGCTGTTCTGGAAAATATATGATGTAATGGTTTTGTGTTGTATATTATATCACAGTGCTGTTGAATTCGCAGTTCTTGTCAGAAGGTGTCGTTTAATTTTCTATAACCGCATCTTTGACAGTACTTCCAGCTGTAACATAAATCACAGGTTTATATTAATGCTCTTAATATAATGTTACCGTTACTATAGTAACAGCTCATTCACATTGACTTACTGTATATGGTGGACAATCAGGCTAATCTAAAGCTAATAATAAACAGCTTTGTTGCTATTTAACAAAGAAAAACATATAATCGGTGATAAGGTGAAGTTTTCTGTAAGGAGATGTTTGTCTAACATTGTATGGAAGGAGTCTCCAGTGCCAGCGCTTTGTAACAGCCAGTAAGTTTTCCACTATGGGAAAGTCTTCAATACAGAAGGTTACATTTTCCGGTTTCTCAGTCACACGACAAACTGCGTGTTTTTTTGTCTTATTAACTTCAAGATCGAGAAAATAAGAGAGGCTGGTGAGCAGAACAACTGTTTATAGCTGCTATAATGTAAAAGATAACAGGAATTCACTTGTTTTGTAAAGGTCCACAACATTAAATATAATTATTAATGGATAAAGAGTACACCATGTGATTCATTAAAGAATGGAAAATTGTATAGCAAATTGCCGCAGTGTTAGAGGGCTAAAACAATTCAGGATGTGCTGTTAGAAGAAAATACAAAACAGCTTTGAGGTGGTAACAGTATCTCTGCTTCATCACCCCACTCCATTGTTGATTATTTTCCTATAACTGCACATGCCCCAAGTGGTTTATTCCTTATCTATATTATACAGCTTAAAAGGATTAGCAGAAATGTGTTTACAAACTGCGGCAAGGCCTCTGCATCCACACAGGAGACTGAAAGTGAGTCAGTCTCACATTATCTCCATTATACAGCCAGGTTCACTGAGTCCACTACCACCAGCGGTGTGTATCATCAGTTTTCACAATGACCTGTTTAAAGTTTTCTATCCTGTTTTATTGCTAATTTTATTAATAACCATAACTTAGAACTTCAGGCAGAGTTTATGTCTCATGCAGTTTGATCACGAGGTGCTGCCTGTATGCTTTCCAGCTGCTTCGTCGGCATGTCTGAGTGTGTGTGTGTATGTGTGTAGGGGGATGTACTCTACTGACTGGATCCTATAATGTTATCGACCCCTTTTTTTATTGAGGAAGGGAACCAGAGACGGATTGTGTTTGCACATTTAACACTCGTGTACTGTATATGGTAGAAGTGTATAATCCCACCATTTAACACAGGCAGGAGAGTTAGCGTTATTATTAGCATTCATTCTTACGCTGGATTTAATTATTCTGTAATTATAGGTCTTTTAAATATTCATATTTTCATAATTGCATAATTTTATAGTTTGTATTATATTATTTAGAGCTCAAAAATGTTTAATAGCTACAGCGAGGCTTTTACTGGCACACAGCGAATTAAACTTGTCTCACATTAGCTCATTATTAACAACATCTGTTTATTATGGGGAAGCAGAATTGAATTCCAAACAGCCCTCTATTGGACATTTAGTGCACTACATGGGGTGTAGAAGCCACTGTTTCCTGCCTATTTAGTTCACTTACTTATATAGTAGGGGGCAGTATACTCCTAAACCATAATCCACTATCCATTATCGAACTCAGAAGAGTCAGAATTCAACAGAGTCTGCTACTACTTAACTGTTTCTCTACCTGTATTGTAACAAGTCCCACAGCTTATGATTAATCATGCCTCCTGTACTAGAATTGGCTAGTTCTTACTTACAAGAAGCGAATTTGGAGGCGGGACCTGCGGTGTAATTGGTTATGATGATATTAGGGTTCGAGAACTGCTGTTTGTTTGATTACTGTGACACTGGGAGCAGGAATGGTGGTCTAATAAGTAATGGTGATATTATAAGCAGGAACTGCTGCTTGATTGGTTACAGTGACTTCAGGAGGCGGAGACTGCTGTTTGGTTACAGTGACACTCTGGTTGGAAACCATGGTGTAATTGGTTATGGTAATATTAGGGGTTTGATTGGTTACAGTGACTTTGGGTCAGAAACTGCGGTCTAATTGTTTATAGTGATGATAGGGGTGGGAACAGCTGTTTGATTGGTTACAGTGACACTGGGGCTTGGACTGATGTTTGGTTTAGAGTGACATTTGGAGCTGAAACTGAAGTTTGATTGGTATACTGATAATAGAGTTGGGAACAACTTTTTGATTGGTTACTGTGACATTCAGGGCTGAACTGCTGTTTGGTTACAGTGACTTTGAGGGTGTGAACTGTGCTGTAATTGGTTACTTTGATAGTAGAGGCAGAAATTGCTGTTTGGTTGGTTACAGTGATACTGGGGCTTGGACTGCTGTTTGGTTACAGTGACATTGGGGGTGGGAACTGCAGTGTAATTGGCTGGGGGTGGTAATGGCTTTCCACTGGGGGCTAAAACTAGGTCTGTTTGGTTATGGTGCCAATGAGGTCAGGAACAGTGGTCTAATTGGTTAAAATGGCATTGGGGGTAGGAACAGTTTGATTGGTTGCAGTAACTTTGGGGGCAGAAAAGGAGGTCTAATCGATTATGGTTGCATTAGGAACACAGACTGCTGTTTGATTGATTACCGCGACATGGGTTCAGAAATATCAGTCTAAATGGTTATGATGGTTTTAGACAGCAGGGAACTGAAGTTCGATTGTTTAATGTGGCAATGAGAACAGGAACTGTGGTCTGATTGTTTAAGGTGGCATTGGGGATGGGAACTGCAGTCCAATTGGTGTGGTGATATCAGGGTTGGGAAAAGCTTTTTAATTGATTACAATGACCCTGGGGGTGGAACCTTCCGTCTAAATGGTTATGCTACAGTGGAATTTGGGATGAGAACATCGGTCTGATTGATGGGGACAGGAGCAGTCTGATTGGTTACAGTGGAATTGGGATGAAAACTGCCATCCGATTGGTTGCAGTGAAAATCAAGTCAAGTCAGATCAAGAAGATCTTTACTGTCATCACAGCCATATACAGTGTGCAGTACCCAATGAGATGAAATAACATTTCTCTGGGACCCAAGGGGCAAGATACATGTATGACATACACAGTGCTGACAGGACATAAAAAAAAGTGCAACAAGAATAAGAGGCATGCAGGGAGGGGCTCCGTGAAACAATGGGGATGAGTACACAGAGGCGCAGTACACAGGGGGCAGGAACTGTGGTCCAGTTGCTTAAAGTGAAAATGAAGGGCAGAAACTGCTGTCTGATTGGCTACAGTGGAATTGGGAGCAGAAACTGCAGTCTAATTGGACACAGTGGAATTGCTGGCAGGGACTGCGGTCCTGAATCTTATTGAGGTGGAGGTTCTTGTGCTACTGATGTAATAATGATAACTGCTCCTGAGTGTTATTTGTGTTTAATTATGTCTGAGGCGACTGATCAATAGAAATAAATCAGCTTTGCAGTTGTAGAGTCTCTGCATTCGGCTTTTTTTTTTCATCACCTCAGCCTCCTGTGTTAAGAATAACAGGAAAAGAGATATAGTGTGTGAACAGGATATTTCATACAAGGTTTGCTCATACAGCAATCTCTCTCTCTCTCTCTCTTTCTCTCTCTCTCACTAAAGTATGGATCTGTCTCTATTAATAGTAAGATTAGAGTTTGATAACTGACAAAATGAAACGCAGGTCTTGATGGCTGACTCAGATTTTTAGACGTGACCTTTATGGTTTAATAAAAACAAGATATTAATGGATATTATGATGAAACTTTTCTATCCTGATGGATGTGGTCTCTTCCAGCATGACCCCGCCCCATCCACAGAGCACAAGGGTTCACTGAATGGTTTAATGGGGATGAAAATGATGTAAGTCATATGCTATGGCCTTCGTACTCACCTGATTTTGGACCAGTGCACCTTACTGACACATTTTATGTTATTTTTTTTCCTTTGATTTGAATCTATATGGGAAGATTGACCTTTGCGTCCATTAGTCTCAGAGCAATGTGAATAGCTTATCTACATTCCCGAGACAAATTCTCATAAATTATTCATGGCTGTGTCTAACAGAGATAACAGGAACTGAGCACAGTTAGCCAAATATCTGTCCTTCAGATTGCTACATAACATCACAGTGAGCACAAATCTCTCTCACTACAGTTTGAGAGAAACATCGTCAACTACGCTGTTCAAATTTAGAAACATTTGTACTTCAAATCTTAATCCATTAAAGATAGATAGACTATGTGGCCAAGGGTTTGTGTACACACATATGTGCTTGTTGAACATCCCATCCCAGATTTATTCTTCCTTTGCTGTTATAATAAGCTCCACTCTTCTGGGAAGGCTTTCCACTAGATTTTGGGGCGTGGCTGTGCGGAGCATTACTGAGATCAGGCACTGATGTCAGGTGAGGAGGTCTGGGGTGCAGTCGGTGTTCCAGTTCATCCCAAAGGTGTTCAGTGGGGTTGAGGTCAGGGCTCTGTGCAGGACACTCGAGATCTTCCACTCCAACCTTCACACACCATGTCTTCATGGAGCTCGCTTTGTGCACAGGAGCATCGTCATGCTGGAACAGAGTTTGGGCCTCTTAGTCCCAGTGAAGAGAAATTGTAAAGCTACAGCATACAAAATCATCCTAGACTATTGTGTGCTTTCAACTTTGTGGCAACAGTTTGAGGAAGAACTACATATGGGTGTGATGGTCGGGTGTCCACAAACCTTTGGTCACAAAGTGTAGGTATACATTTACTAAATTCAGCACAGGTACTTATATTGTTATGGGAACAAGTAAGTGAATCCAAATTTCATTTCTTTTTGGTGATAAGTTAGCAGTATTGTAACTAAGGAAAATAATCAATGACAGGGTGGTGTGATGAGGCCTGACACAAAGCGTGGTTACTGCTACAAAGTTCTTACAGGCTTAAATACATAACTGTATGTACTAACTGAGTCTACTTCAGGTGTTAATCATTATGTAAGGAGTAAAACAGGGGTGTCCAATCTTATCCACATGAGGGTGCAGGTTTTCCACAGCTGATCTTGGCTTTCAATGGACTATCAGGTGTGGCTTCTGCTTGGTTGGAATGAAAACCTGCACCACACCAGCCCTTTCTGGATAAATTGGACGCCCGTGGAATAAAACGTGATGCTGTTATAGGAAAATAATCAATGACTGGGTGGTGTGATCTGTCTCCACCCTGAAGTTCAAAGTGTTTTATTCCCCTTATACCACAGCAATTTGCCAAAGAATAATTTTTTTTCATTAATAAATGAACATTGTACATTTTATCCATTTATATTTACATTTAACAATCTTCAAAATAAATGAGTTCCTCTATCCTGAAGACTTTGCCATGTTAGAAAACCTAAAGTTACAGCTTTACCTGTGTGAGTGTTACACAGCACTGGTACTGGAGACTCCTTCTATAAATGTTATATAAACCTCTCAGAGAAAACCTCACCATTTCCACAATTTCTTTCTTTGTTGAATTCATTTATTATTAGAACTAAGTTATATATGATCTACTATTCACTTTGGTTGCTCATTACATAGGGTATAACATAATAGCATTCTCAGCCTCAGTAAGCAGTACGTAGAGATTTAGCCACCAAAAAAAAACATTCTTGTGGTTTAGTGCTTTGCATTTTAACATCTCTCAAAGTTTTGCGTCACCCACTTCCATCACAACAAACTCTGAGGAACACGTACATAGCTTTGGATTTAGATTAGGGTCTGGCTATATGATATAATATCACTATTGTGATAAATCACAGGTACGAACTCTGAAAGCAGCTGATTTGATAAAGTTTTATACTGGTTTGAATCTTTTTTTTACAGACAAAAATGTTTTTACAGATTTTGAAAGCATCAGAAATGTTTGATATATAAAAATATATCAAACTAATTCTTTAAAGAATTTTTTTTTTAATTTATCACTGCTCTTTTGCTGGCATTTTTTTAAGGAATCCTGCATATCATGATGCATATTGCGCAGCGTAGAAATGTCTTGAAATATCGTGATATGATATTTTTGTCATATCGCCCACCCCTACTATGACTTTCGCTCAGTCGTATCCTTACTTTTAGAGAACCTGCTGTTTAACACTGAGATCCGGTGCTTAGCTGTGTGAGAAATCTTCATATGAATCTGAAATCAAACTGAATCTTCCCATTACATCATTTAAAAACCTGTACAATCTGTATAAGACATTCAGATGCTACATGTATCCTTCTAACACAGTATTAATAGTGAATGAAGCCGGATGGTTTTAGCAGAAGTTTAAAAAAAAAAAAACGCTTTTAGAGATGCAGCAGCAGCTTTTTAAAGCTCAGTGTGGACACGTGGACGGTTCACGGAGGACTTTGTGGCGCAGCCCGGCCTGTTTTTGGAATCATGAAGTGGCAGTGTGTGTGTGTGTGTGTGTGTGTGTGTGTGTGTGTGTGTGTGTGTGTGTGTGTGTGTTTGAATGTGGACTGTGGCTCCACAAACCTCAGGCTTTTCTTCCAAAATCCTTCAAGCCTTCCCACTCACAAGAGGTTTGCACTCACACACACACACACACACACACACAGACTTTGCGCCTCTCTGGAGCGAATGTGTTGGTGTGTGAAGCTTAAACCTTGATGCTGCTTAACACTACATATGAAGCTGAGTGACTGTTTTGGCTGAAGCACAGCATTTTTGCCGTGTCATTCTGAAGGCTTTTACTTTTCGGATTTACGTGAAAAGCATGGCGTGGACGTTAGTGAGGGATGTGGAGACTCTGTTTCTCCGTAGCGGCCGTTTCCTTCTGGACATTTTGCTTTGGGTGATGAGAAAATGCTACATCCGGACGATGATGCCGTGCTTGCACACCTGTTCTTACCTGCGCCAGGTGTATCAGGTACAGCCAACTTTAACATGATTTAAAAAAAAAAAAAAAGTGGTGTAACATTAGCACAAGACAGCGCAGAGTAAAAAGGGCAATTAAAGTGTCCCTAAGGGCTTTAATCATTTCAACAGCTGGTCATCTTAAAGGAGCAGTTCAGCTGAAAATGAAATCTACACAGTGTTCCAGTCTTATTCCAAAAGTTATAGTCAACAGTTGATATCAGAAGTTTAGTTCGTAATTCTGAACTAGGGCTACGAGGCTAATGTAGTTCACAAGGAAGTAGCCATCTGTCATAGGCACCAGTTTAGCAGCTTTGTGGTTTCTGACACAGTATGACACACTGTATAAAAATGGACAAAACAATGTCACAACCCTGAAAGAAAGTCATAGCGACCGTCTTGAAGTCAAACACTTTCTACTTCAATATATACACGACGTCCCTCCAATAAAACAAATGAATCCTCAAAATTAATGCACGCCACAGTGCTTCTGCATTCTCAAATCTGATTGGTCAGAAGGTGTTGATTAATTTTCTGTAATGACTGATCTGACAGTAGTTGGCTGAAATCTGATGCATTATCCTTTCAATAATCAATTAAAAATGTGTTATTTTATAAAGAAAAAATACAATTGTTAATTGATGAGCTTTTCTGTGAGGAATGGTTTAATTAATGCTTATGGAAGGAGTCTCCAGTGTCAGTATTTTGTAACGATCACAGCTAAAGCTGTTACTTTAATTTTGCTTCAAAGTTTAAAGTTTTTTCAGACGTTTTTATGTTGTGTTTTGTGGTTTCTCGGTAAAATGACAAGCTGTTTTTGTGTCTTAATAACTTCAAGAGAGAGTGAGGGAACAAGTGTTTACAGCTGTTATAACACAAGTGATAAAGGGAACCAACTTGGACATTCTACAACATTAAATGTTACTATACATTGATTAAAAAAAATTATGACATGTCATTCTTTAATAAATAAAAATGTTCAGTGGCAAATTGCGGTGTTATAATAGGAATAAAACACTTGTTAGTGGAAAATAATCAACATCGTCAGCCATTACTTTCCTATAACAGCAAACCCTGAAGCGCTGCAGAATATACTTCTACCAAATCCAACTGTAGAACATAATAAAAAACACAGAACAGGTGTAATGTTTTGGCACCCTTTTTTGCCTTGAGTTCATAGATCGTCTATGAACCTAGAAATATTATATCATAGAAATGTTATATCATCTTATTCCAAGCTTTTATTCCCCCCCCCCCCC
>CM040990.1:3337921-3352846 GCA_022985145.1 Pangasius djambal | reverse complement strand
GCCTGCCCAATCACCTGACCTTAACCCCATTGAGCTGCTATGGGAGGAACTGGACCGTGATGTCCGTAAGACGTGTCCAACCAGTGTGAATCATCTTTGGGCAATCCTCCAGGAGGCTTGGAGTAATATATCAAGTCAATGTTTGAATAAACTGACTGCTCGGATGCCTAGTGTTGTCCCTTATTATCAATGCAAAATGATCACTAACTAAAGAGGATTTATGCTGATATTGCCCAAAAACCCTATTTTGTTCAGGCGTTTCCAAACTTTTGGATGGCAGTGTATATGTGGTGTTGTCCGAGTGAAATATACATCAATACAATTTAAAAAAAAAAAAAAAATGAAGCAGGATATTCAGGTAGATTTGAGTTCCATACACAGATAAACACTGATTCTGTCTCTGTGTTAAATAATAAGTTCTTCAAGAATGAAAATGGAGAAAACGGAGAATCGGTGTTTGATGAAATATAAACAGGTCGTGGTAGCACACTCAGACTTTTTGAACCCGACTGTCTGAGACGTCATCACTGATGAATGGACTGACATTTGGAAAATTTCGCTGCACTTTAAAAGTCCACTCGATGATGGTGTTCCTGAAAGCGCTGACCTCAGCGTGCCTCTCCTCAACGCATTATTAGTTTTTAATGAAATGTGAACGTGCCATCTTCTGCCTCGCAGGTTTTACATTGAGACCATTTCTCTGCTGAAAGAGCACACGACGGTGGAGCTGTTCTTCCTCAACGCTAAAACCGGCATCTATAATGTAGGTTCCTGACATCTCATATCATTCTCACAACCCATACTCCGCGTTCTGATCCGTCCCAAACATCTGCAGTCTATCAATAACTCAAAAACAAGAGATTCAGCAGGCATGGTTTCTGCTGAATCTGTTTTATATCAGCTACAGAAATGTATACAATATTTATATAGCAGTATTTGTACTGAAATCGGCGTGAAAACAGTCTGCCTGAGGGGCTGGGATGAAAAAAAAAAAGGGCACCTCTATTTCAAGCAGTGGACTGAAGAAAAAAAAAAAACCAGAGGCATCTGGAGGGCATTAACTTGTTTTTTTCTGCTATAGAGGCACATTAGAGTGCACATTTTCTTGCACTTCTAGGGCACTTAATCTCATTTTCCCATACGCAGGAGAGCCTATAGTGCATTTTCCAGCACCTATAGGGCACTTCGTCTCGTTTTTTCGCGTGCAGGTGAGCCTATAGGGCACTTCATCGCATTTTCAAGCACCTAAAGGGCACTTCATCCTGGGTTTTTTTCCCCCCACATGTAGGGGAGCCTATAGGGCACTTCATCACATTTTCTCCACTTAGGGCACATCATTATGTTTCTATGGGGAACCCTGTTTGCAGGGCAGTGCATCATGTATTCTCCACTTGAAAGGCATCCTAATGGGCACTTCTTTATGTTTCCTGACATGTACAGGGATCACTTGAGGGCACTTCCCCCCATTTTTTCACATCTAGGGGAGAATATAGGGCATTTTATCTAATTTTCTTACATGTAGGGAAGTCTACAGGGCACTGCATCTCATTTTCTCCACAGGAAGGGTACCCTAGAAGGCACATTATTGTGATTTATCTAGCATTGGGGCACCCTAAAGGGCACTTTCGCAGTATTTAAGTCTTCCAGTGATTGAAATAATTCTAAAATAAGTGGTACGATGTCACAAAGCTATTATTTATTATGTTGAAATAAACTAAGTAACTTTGATCCAAGAGGGGCACCCGCTGAGTATAATAATAATAATAATAATAATAATAATAATAATACTAACGCTACAGTGTTTTTGTGTCTGAAATGCATGGTGTTTAAACCCGCAGGGTGACATTGAGGTGGAGAGTGAACTGGTTTTTAAATTGGCTGCTCATGCTCTGCAGGTACGAAACACACAGTCGTAATATTCTCTTCCTGCTATTAATTATCACTGAATAAAAACAATTATTTTAATTTCACAGGAAGCTAAAGGTGATTACACAAGGTAAGAAAAAAAATCCAGCACTGAGTTGTGTGTGATTGCACATACTGATGTGTGTGTGTGTGTGTGTGTGTGGTGCCCTGTGATGGACTGCCTTGAACCCGGCTGTTTTCCCAGAATATTGTACAGAACTGGTGGAATTGATGTTTCAGTGCTTTACTGGTGATTAATTCACTGTTGTTATGTGATTTCAGTGATGAGGCCACCAGAGAGGATTTAAAGAAACTCCCAACTCTGCCAACGAAAGTGCTGAAGGAGCATCCGTCTCTGGCATACTGGTACTGAGAGAGCATCACAGCCCATAACCCTGTAGTAAAAAAAATATATATATAAAAGCATTACAGAGCCTGCTTCATCCATCATCTTTATCCATTCTTTTTCTTTTCATTGCTTATCCTTAAACAGCATGATATACTGGTTTTTATTTTATATTGTTTAAACATGGCCTAAACGTAGATCTCAGATAGCTTGGTGAGTGGAGATGAATAAAACAATGTTTCTGCTGACGTGCTGCAGGGAGCAAGTGTGTGTGTGTGTGTGTGTGTGTGTGTGTGTGTGTGTGTGTGAGAGAGAGAGAGAGAGAGAGAGGTGTGGTCACATTCCTCTGCAGCTTGAGCATATCCATCTATTGGTCATCTGTCATCATGTCTGTGTCTCTGTGCAGTGAGGAGAGAGTGATTGAGCAGTATAAGTTGTTGAAGGGTGTGACGAGAGGACAGGCCATCGTACAGTAAGCACACACACACACACACACACACACACAGAGTGACGGTAAATTTTTACTAAAAGGAATAAAACAGTCTGTCGTGAGTCGTGTGTTTTTATCACTACCTTAAACAACATGCTGCATCTCATGTATTTGTATTTGCTCCTGTAATTTAGCCTATTCTACAAAATCATAAGTGAACTGTAACTTTTAAATAAAAATACACTTATGGGGAGCTTTTCACTGCTTACTGTAGGTGTTTAGTATCTCTGACTTAGTGACTTTGCTACAGAGGCAGCCTGTAAAACAGAGCGTGGCCCATGATGGTCATGTGTTATCTTCTCAGTGGTTAAGTGATTAAATAAACACGGTTACTGGATGTGCACTCAGACCCTCGGCTGCCGTGTGTTACAGGTATTTAACGCTGGTCGAGTCGCTGCCTACATACGGAGTCCACTATTATGAAGTGAAGGTAATAAACACAGTGAAAGGAAGTAAGTATTCAGATACTTTAGTTTTCGGTATTTAATACACTTCCAGTGCATATATCCACTTCAAGTTTACATTCAGTGTCTTTTGACTCTGTACTCTGACTGTACGGACGAACAAGCACGTGTTCATAAACAAAGATATGTATAAAAACAAAATTGATAGAGAAAAAAAACTATTAAGCCTCGACATTAACAAATATATATATATGTAAAGGTTACAAAAAAAATAAACCAAGTTCTAGAAATAAATGCTGCAAATATATATTCTTGTGCAAATTGCACCAGGTGTCTTTATAAAAGATTGGTTGGGAAGATTTCACACATGAAGTAGCCATCATGGTGAAGTAGAAGGAGCTTTAGGGATCACATTATTAAATAACACTCAAATGAAAAAAAGCTAAAGAGTCATAGCAAAGACCTTAAACATCCCCGTCAGTACAATTGGTCTGATAATACGCAGGTGGAAAGTTCATGGAAGCACAACTAATCTTCCCCGGACAGGTGCGCCACACAAGAATTCACAGTGTGCTCTCAGGCTAATGTTAAAGAAGGTAAGAGAGAAAGTCAGCAGACCCACGAAAAGAGTTGCAGGACGACCTGAAAGCAGCAGGAACAACAGTTACACGGAGAACACTAAGCACTGAACTGCACCTCAATCATCTCCGTCCCTGCACCTCACACACAGCTCCTCTGCTACAAAAGTAGGAGAGGATATTGTTCCAGAAGAGACAAATCAGAACTCTTCTGGAACAATATCCTCTGGTCAGATGAAACAAAAATAGTATTTGTTTTGGCAATAATCCAAATGATCATATTCCGAGAAAAAAAGAGTTGTGTGTGTGATCCCAAGACCACCAGACCCACAGTGAAGTATGGAGGTGGGAGGAGCATCGTGATATGGAGATTACATGTCATCAAATGAGTCATAATGTCAGCCAAGACACTTAATCTGGAGAGATGATGGACATTACAACAAGACAACGACCCCTAACATAACCCCGAAATAACACATGGCTGGATAGACACTGAAAGTATATTAAATAACATAAACAAAAGTGTCCAAATGCTTACTTCCCCTCGTTGTAACAACAATACTTCAATAAATAATAAGATCTTTTTAACCTCAGATCCTTTGGTGAGGATCATCATGACCTTCACAATGATTGCACATTTGCTGAATTTCATTTTTGGGTGGTTTCTTTTTTAACCAGTTTCTTTTTTTTAAGTTTATAACATTTTTTTTTTTTGTATTTTGTATTATCTTCAGGATAAACAAGGCATGCCGTGGTGGCTTGGGATCAGCTACAAGGGAATCGGCCAGTACGACATCCAGGACAAAGTCAAACCCCGACGGGTGAGAGAGAATATTTACCTTTTAGATTTACAGGGTTTTATTGCTTATTTCCTAATTGGAATTAATTAGAATTTTTCTGCATAGCTTATCTCTTATAAAAATTACATTCTTATAAACATGCATATTCATAAACACTGAGTTGAACATAACACACATAAAACAATATAGAGATATATATTTATATTTTCCATCTCCCATGTGCAGTATGTGTCTCGTTTGATCAGTGAATTTGTGTTAATGTTCTAAACCATATGTTACATGAACGTATCAGCTCATTAACACACCCTATAGCAGTGCACGATGGGTGTGTTACAGCATGTCGTACTGCTGAAGGGTGTGTTAATGCGCCGATGAGGTGAATCAGTGTGCGTTAGAGCAGGAAATACACTAAACACTCCACACACACTCCATCATTCACCATCAACGTTAGTTAAAGGAGCTTCTTAAACAATCGCTCATCCGTTATGCTGAGAGGGACAGATTATACTTATACTGCGCGCACACACACACACACACACACACACACAGAGACACAGACAGATGAATACACGGACAGATAGATACACAGAAAGGCAGACAGATACACTGAGAGATGTATATGCAGACAGACCAGAAAGACACACAGAGAGACAGATACAAACACACATGCACAGACAGACAGACACACACACACACACACACACACACACACACACAGAATCAGCCAGATATCTAGATAGACAGACAGAGAGAAAGACACAGACAGACATCCACAGAGACTCATGGATACACAGACAGAAACACAGATAAACAGATACAAAGACAGATGGACAGAAAAATACACAGAGGACAGACAGACAGTTACACACCATGCACAGATGGATACACAGATTCATACAGACAGACAGAAGGACACAAACACACACACACACACACACACACACATATACATTTAATATCAAAGAGAAATAAAACAAAGTGATGTGTTAAAGATGATCAATAATCAAACATTATGAGCATTATTGAGCATCTACTCCTTATGTTTTCACTACATTCATTAAACACGCTAACAGACAGTGAGCATGACTCGGGTGATTGATCACATTTAGGATAAAGAGGATATCGTGTACATTTCACTCATCACTGCCCCGCCCACAGCATCTTAATCCAGAAGATGAGTCACAGCTCAGTAGGAGGAAAAACCCTTTCTCTTGCGTGACCCTGAGCCTCTGGAACAGCGTTACGCAGCAAGTTAGGAATGCTAGCTATTTCAGAATTTTCAAATCTACTCAAAAACCACACATCCTTTATTTCTCCTTTTTACTCATTTTCAGTTTTATAGTTTGTACTATACGTATTACTACTTTTTCAAAAAAAACATGATTAGTATTACTTCAATTCAATTCGGTTTAATTTAACTCAATAATGAATAAAGCTGTACAGGGCATGCAGTTATAGCTAAATAATCAACAGGATGTGATGTGTGAAGCCATTAACACAGCGGAGGATTATTTTCCTACACACCCTGCGGGCGTTATTCTGGTTATATCATGGCAAAATGCCAACGGAACGCACTTTTTCTTTGTTAAAGTACAACATAGTGTACATTTTTATCCATTTATAGTTGCAGTCTTGGAACGTCAGTGAAATTGGTTTCACTGTGTCGGACACCAGCATTGCTCTTACTAAACACTATTTAACTAAGAAACAATAAAACAATAAACTTATAAATTAACAGTGTACATGTCAAATTGTACATGTACAATTTGTACAGGCGTGACACAAATTGTTTGGGGAGTAACATTACATTAAGGTTAACTAGCATTATTTAAAATTAATAAACTGTAAATGTCAGTATTAGAAGAAGAAGCCATTAATCATTAGTGTACACTGTTAAAAAATTGTGTAAACTTTACAGTAATTTACTGCCAACCTGGGTTGTTTACATAAAAAGAAAAAAAAACTGTAGAACATATTTACAGTAAAGTACTGTAATATCTTACTTAGTCTAAGATAACACATAATCCAGTACAGTTGCTCATTCGGTTGATGCAGGATACAACTGAGCTGAAGGTTAAGGTTCGGGCTCTAGGACCCAGTCATGGCAATTTTGGCAGCACTGGGATTTGCACACACAATGTTCTGATCTGTAACACAAAACCTAATCCACTGACCACTGAGCCACTACAACTAGCTCAGCTAGCTCACATTGATTCAGTGTAATCTTTTAGTGCGAGTTAACTCACTGGTAGAAGTGACTGAATCAGTGTGAGCTAGTTGAGCTAGCTGTAGATCAGTAGGTTGTGTGATCAAATCCCAGCACTGCCAAAATTGCCATGCCTGGGTCCTAGAGCCCGAACCTTAACCTTCAGCTCAGTTGTATCCTGCATCAACCAAATGAGCAACTGTACTGGCGTATGTTTTATCTTATACTAAGTAAGATATTACGGTACTTTACTGTTAATATGTTTTACAGTTGTTTACTGTAAATATTACAACCCAGTTTGCCAATAAATGACTTTTACAGGAATTTGTTACAGCACTGTCATAACGTTATCGTAAAGTATGTTAACACATGGATTAATTAACGTTGAAATGTTTACGAAATTCACCTGAGTTGACTAATTCAATCCGTGACTAAAAATCCACCTAAATTCTCACAAATTTGCTTACAGCATGTTAATAATTGGTGATAACGTACAGAACTCTGTTCTCCAGGTGTAACTATTGGCACTTATACCACAGCGCTGTTGAATTCCCAGGTCTGAAGGCGCTGATCCTTTTTCTATAACGGCAGCTCTGACAGCAGTTCTGACTCGACTATAAATGGCAATACGTTACTGTTTCTATAGTAACAGCTCATTCACGGGGACTTGTATGTTGGACACTCTACATGATGTACAGCTAATAAAAACCAGATTTGAATAACATGCCGTTATTTAACAAAGAAAAGCTGCTGATGTGGTGAAGTTTTCTGTAAAGAGATGTTCATGTAACATTTGTGGAAGGAGTCTCCAGTGTAAGTGTCCGCTGACTTGGTAACAGACAATACATTTTCCAACACTGCAAAGTCTTCAGAGCAAAGGAGTTTTGACGCTCTGCGGTGTCTCTGTAACATGGCAAGCTTATTAACATAAGAAAGAGAATAGAGTCTGGTGAGGGAGCGACTGTTTATAGCTGCTATAACGTTAGTGAGAACAGGTAACAGCCACAGTCGGGTTCATTAAGGTGCGGATTCGTTACGGATTTCATTTTACTCAGTGATGGTGTGAACATTGGTTAATGTACGTGGTGATTATTCGGCTTATATTTTATATGGTTTATAATTTTAAAAGTGTCAAGTTGTTATTTAAAGTGTTATGTTGTTAATGTCACTTATTTTTCGTAATGCTGAAGCTTATGTTAACAGATGTGCTACATAATGTCAGTTAAGGGATCTTTAATGTAAAGTGCGCTGCTGATGCCTGATTAAATTAGATTGTGCATTTTTACAAAGAGAGAGAGAGAGAGAGAGAGAGAATGAGAGAGAGGTATTTGGAGGCAGGTATTTGGAGGCAGGTCTGGCTTTGTGTGCCTTTAGGGTTTCATCAAACCTGACAAGACACGCTGAGGACAAACAGCACATACGGCAGCGTCCAAAAAACGACATACAACGCGATGGATTCTGGATTTAGTTTTGGAATACGACAAAATAAATAAGTAAGAACATTGTTTATTGACATCATTAGCTATGCTGAGACTAAAATGTAGAAGCTTAGAGGATTATATAAGTGTTAAAGTAGGCAAAGGTCATGCTCATACTAAATCATGATACTACTACTACTACTACTACTAATAATAATAATAAAAGTGTAATAGTGCTATTAATACTTAAAATATTTATTTATTTAGAACTTTGTAAATTAATATAGTGCATAGTGTATTCAATTAAAATGCAGTAAAAACTACTCATGTGCTGTGCGATCGTGTTTAAATGTATTAATAATTCTAAAAGTATTTCACTATATGGTGCTGTACTGCATAGAACAGAATTTATTTCTGTACTGAAAGGAATATGAGATATAATCATAATAATAATAATAATAATAATAATAATAATAATAATAATAATAATAATAATAACTCTAAGCCAGATGTTATTATGGCTTGACAAGACTGTCTTGTTGAAAATAGTTGAATTCTTGAATCTGATCAGTCAGATGATGTTGATTCATTTTCTATAACAGCAGCTCTGACAAGTAGTGCAGCTGCAAATCCCAGGTTTATATCAATGCACTCGTTTTATACGTTATAGTTTCTAGGGTAACACCTTACTCAGCGGCACGCCACAATAATTCTCCTGATAAATGGATTTTAATACCGTGTTGTTATTCAACAAAGACAAATGTACCATCATTGATATGGAGGAGACGTTATTTAACATTTATGGAAGGAGATGATGGAGGGAGTCTCCAGTGTCAGAGGCGAAGCTGTAACTTTTCCGACATGGGAAAGTCTTCTGGACAGAGGAGTTTACGCTCTGTGGTTTCTCTGTAACATGACAAGTTGAGTTTTTTGTCTTATTAAGAGAGAAAAAAAGAGAGGCCGATGAGAGAACACCCATAACTTAAGTGATAACAGGAGCTAACTTGACGTTCCACAACATTAATTGTGACTATAAACGGATAAAAACATGACGTGTCATTCCGCAATAAATAAAAAAAACAAATTGTTGGCAGAAAGTGCTGATTTTAGGAAAATAATCGAGTTTGGGATGATAACCATGACTCTTTCATCACACTGCCGACAAGGTTTGATTATTTTCCTATAACAGATAAATTAACATTAATATAATATAATATTATATTATATTATATTAAAACTTATCAGACTGTTATAAGGAAATAATCAACCCTTGTTGGCGCTGTGATGAAACAGAGTTACGGTAAATTAAGTTAATATAATATATTTAAAGATTCCCCACGCCAGCGGTGCCCAGATGTTTAGACACTGTAGTCAGAAATGCAACCTGCATTATATTTTTTCGTGTTGGTCGTGTCGTGTTGCTACAGGTTAAATGGATACTTTAGAAGCAAAGTTAGCATTATTCTTGCTGGTAGATGCCCAAAAATCTAAACACTGGCCAGTTTTTGTTTTTGTTTTTTTTTCTTTTTGGAGCACACCCATCCTCATTGCTGTAGACCTTCCACATTACACTTAAAGTAATTCAGACACTAATGACGACCAGGGACAGGTTTGTTTTTCGAAATGTTTAGACACCAGCTGTGTAGGTCATGCCGATGTAAGTGTGCTACCTGGATATTGCTGCACATGTAACGCTAATGATTATTACCTGTTTATATATTACTAATGACTGAGACAGCTTTCAGCTCTGCTCAGACGGACAGACTGACTCACTAAACCCTGTACAAGTGTGCACCTGGAGAGGGAATGAGTAATACAGAGTTAAACATTGCTACTGTATGAACACACACACACACAATTTTACCCACACTTCTGCACACTGTCTGTCTTTTTCCTAGTTGTTCCAGTGGAAGCAGCTGGAGAATCTGTACTTCAGAGAGAAGAAGTTTGCAGTGGAGGTGAACGATCCTCACAGGTGAGAACGGAACTGTATTTGATGGCCAGAACTTCTGTGTGCGTGTGTGTGTGTGTGTGTGTATGTTGGTGAAATGACAGTTGATGCAGCTGGAATGTATCTGTATGTTAGTCAGCTGGTCGTGACCATCGCATTACAGTATCCTGTCTGGTATCAGGACCGTAACGGAACAGAAACAGGTCACTAGTTGAAACATGACTGGGATAGAGTGCAACACTCAACATTGCTTTATATGAAAGAGCTAATCACCTTGTTGGTACGCAGGACAAAGCCTGGCATATCTGAGACATTTCTGTCTGTGACAAAAGCTAACGTGCTTCCTCTGAGACACGTGAATCCGGCCAGCCATCCTCTGAGATACATGAAGCCACGTGAAACCAGGATCATGTCAAACTGTTGCTCATGCTACATCACAGGGCAGCGTAACGGACTCAGAGGAAAGGGCTATCTGCCCCTTTCCACATACATGAACTCATAGGTGCCAATGATTGGCTAGTGTCGCTGTGATTGACAAGGGAGAGAGAGTATAACATCCCTCCCACCCAGACAGCAAAGCCATTTACACTCTCTTGGACTCTTGGCCATGAATGTCTGTGGCATCTTCAGGATTCGAACTTGTGATCTCCTGTTAATCGGGTGACACCTCGACTGGTTTTTGACTAATATTTAGAAAGTCCTCATTATAAGAGACACAATCCTTTAGTTTTCTCTAAAAAAAAAAAAGAAAAAAGAAAAAAAGCAGTGTCTAAACATCACCACTCTTAAACTGTCAATTCAATATGATGAAGCTAATACACAGGAGATCTGATTTATTCTGTATTAGCTACTGAGATGTAGCTGTGATATACACAGTAAGCTAATACATTAGCTAATACATGTTTAGCTTCAGCTTAGAAACTTTGAATATTCATGAACTATAATGAAGATAAGAAATAAAGTTCAGGTTTTTTGAGACGTCTACGGTTAGCAAACCAAGCCACAATCCTAAATGGCATCTTATTGGCAATACAGTGCACTACATATGGAAGGCTATACCTTATGTAGTGCACATATAGCATGTACAGAGTAGGAAGCAATTTTGGATGTGGCCTACAGTCTGGTCTGACAATCACTGTTGCCATAGAAACAGCCATAAAGAAGTCCTGAAGCCCAGAAAATTAATTTGTGTCTAATTATTTCTGACATTTTCATCAGACATTATGATTTCAAACTTATCTCTGAAATGTCAGCTCGACTATCTGCTTGAGGTTAATAGATTTCTCACTAGTCATGTAGATATTGTACTTTGGTCATATAAGAATGGAAATAATGGCCTGGGGTGTTATCTGGCTGCTGAGTAGACAAGCTTGTCCATACCGACTTTATAAATTTATATTAAGCATCAAAATGTGGACACTGCATGACTTTCAAAACCACAGAAACAGCCACTTCTTGCACAAACCCTATATTTATCTCTTGTGACTAAATGAAGAGGAAGATACACTAGTTTGTTGTTGTCGGGAATCCAGACACGTTTGAAGGGCAGAATTTATGTTTATGTGCACGCTCTGAGTGCAGGCTGAGTCATCAGGATTTTTTATGGTTTTCCAGGAAATGACAAACTGGACAAACTGTTTTTCCAACTGGATTTGTAATTACTAAGGACAAAGATTTTTTGTTTTTTAAATTTCCCTACAGTGAAGGAAAAAAAAAACCTTGAAAACCCATTCAATACAAACTCACTTATAATAAGGAAGTCTAAAGGGAATTGTTGAAAGACTGAAGCTTTGCCCCAAAAACCTTTTCAGTTGGTGGCTAAATAGCGTGTTTAGTCAAAAGTTGGACTGAACTGTGTGTGTTTGTGTGTGCGTTCGCAGGCGAGCAGTGACTAAGCGGACGTTCGGACAGACGGGTTTAGTGATCTATACGTGGTATGCTAATCACTCTCTGATCAAAACCATCTGGGTGATGGCCATCAGTCAGCATCAGTTCTACCTCGATCGAAAACAGAGCAAGGTCAGTTATACGTGCGCGCACACACACGCACACACACACACTTTTGCAGGAGGCAGAAATCAGCTGGCAGTAGTGCTGGATCGTCTATCCTGATTCTGTCCCTATTTACCCAGCATACTATGTCTTTCTGGAGGTTTCATTAAAAGTAGATACATTTTGAAAGACATCTAATGTATTTAACAAATTCTTTTCAGTCCAGGTGAAAGTGTGGACCAATATGAAACATATCCATCTTCCTTTTGAACGACATTATCACCAGTTACACACTACATGAGTAACTCTCTGAAATCAGTCATTCATTTTATTTACTTAGTATGACACAGTGAGGGGAAATAAGTATTTTACGTCTCTTTTTGCTATTTAATATACTTCCAGTGTATATACCCACTTCAGATTTACACCCATAATGCCTTTTGACTTGAACACAAAAGTAAGTATGTATTAAAGTTTGCAAAATAAATACAGCTCTGATATGTTTACGGTAGGAAGTAATTAGCTTGCTGCAGTATTGAAGTATTGTGGTTACATTTTGGCCCATTCCTTTTGCCAAATCATCTTTAAATCCTCAAGCTTACTAGAGTCCCTCTGATGGGCCCCCAAACTGCTGTTCCTGATGCTTTCAGGTCGTCCTGCAACTCTTTTCCAGTGACTGCTGGCTTCTCTCTCATCCTTCCTTACCATTAGTCTGAAAGCACGTCATTAGCGCACCTCATTAGCAGATGATCAGTTGTGGTTCCATGAACTTCCCACTTTATGAAGTGTAATAAACAGCAAAAACAAAATTGTCTAAATACTTATTTCCCCTCACTGTATATAGACAGATTATACGTTGTTAATAAAATTTAGTGACTTCGCCATACAGCGGATGATAAATAAGGAGAACGGGAGAATTACAGACACCACTATGTCTTTATTGTTTTGCTGTAAAGTGAGATTTTCTCCTCGTCTTTCTCTACAGGCTAAAATGACTGCAGCCAGAAGTTTAGGAGACATCGCTGTGGACCTGACGGAAAACAGCGCTGCAAAAACCACTAAACTTAACGTGGGGACCAAAAATCAGCTCATCATGGCCAGCAACGGGAGCCTCGTCTCAACTGGTGGGTTTACTTTTATTTCAGTTTACTGTCTGTTTCATGTCTGTTCCATTCAATATAATGCAGTGTGTTTAATAAATATCAGAATGAATATTATAATTAGTATTTTATCACAATTTTGGGAGTATTCTAATGTTAATAAAGTAGTCCTAAAATATTAATTATACAATTGCATGACAATATTTTGTAATGTAATATCATTTCCACATCACATTATTATATTATATAATTGTTTATTCATTGTATATCATATAAAAAGGCATAATGATTTTTATTAATATTTAATTAATATTTCTACTTAAACATAGTCAGGTCCGGAAGTATTTGGACAATGACAGAGTTTTTGTGATTTTGCCTTTATACACCACCACAATGGATTTGAACTAAAACAATCAAGATGTGATCAAAGTGTAGACACTGTATGGCATTTACCATTTAGGAATTACAGCCATTTTAAGCAAAGTACCTCCAAAGGAGATAAAAGCAGATAAAAGGTCTGGAGCTGATATCAGGTATTGAGTTGGCATTTGGCAGCTGTTCAACTGGAACTACCAATATGAAGTCCAAGGAGATCTCAATGCAAGTGAAGGAGGCCATCATTAGGCTGAAAAAACAAAAGAGATCTATCAGAGAGCTAGAAAAAACTTTAAGAGTGTCCAAATCAACAATTTGGTACATTCTTAAAAAGAAGGAATGCACTGGTGAGCTCAGCAACACCAAAAGGCCTAGAAGACCACAGAAGACAACTAAAGTGGATGATCGCAGAATCCTTTCCTGTGGAGGAACCCCTTCGCAACATCAACAGAAGTCAAGAATACTCTGGAGAAGGTAGGCGTATCATTGTTAAAATCTACAATCAAGAGACGCCTTCATGAATGTAAATACAGAGGGTTCACAACAAGGTGCAAACCACTGGTAACATTCAAGAACAGGAAAGCCAGATTAGACTTTGCCAGAAAACTTCTAAAAAAAGCCTCCCATGTTCTGGAATAAGATTCTTTGGACTGATGAAACCAAGATTAACTTGTACCAGAATGATGGGAAGAGAAACGTATGGTGAAAGAAAGGAACAGCTCATGATCCAAAGTATACCACATCATGTGTCAAACATGGTGGAGGCAGTGTTATGGCATGGGCATGTATGGCTGCCAATGGAACGGGCTCACTGGTGTTTATTGATGATGTGACTGTTGCCTGTCGCCTGATCTCAACCCAATAGCGCATGCTTTTCACTTACTGAAGACAAGACTGAAGGCAGAAAGACCCACAAACAAGCAGCAACTGAAGGTGGCTGCAGTGAGGCCTGGCAAAGCATCTCCAGGGAGGAAACTCAGAATTTGAGTTTTGAGAACATGGGCTCCAGGCTTCAGGCCGTCATTTACTGCAAAGGATTTTCATCCAAGTATTAAAATTATGGTTATATTTACAATTATGTCACTTGCCCCTGAAAATGGAGGTACTTTGCTGAAAATGGCTGTAATTCCTAAATGGTAAATGCCATATTTTTGTGGAACCTCTTAAAATAAAGCTGAAAGTCTACACTTCGATCACATCTTGATTGTTTTATTTCAAATCCATTGTGGTGGTGTATAAAGGCAAAATCACAAAACTCTGTCATTGTCCAAATACTTCCGGACCTGACTGTGCCTATATATATATATATATATATATATATATATATATATATATATATATATATATATATATATATATA
>CM040990.1:3308068-3337821 GCA_022985145.1 Pangasius djambal | reverse complement strand
AGTGAAGGAGAAAGAAATCCAAGACATCCTGAGTCAGAAAATGGCCGAGCTGAAGGAGATATGCCTGAGGGAAGCTGTAAGAATACATCATCTGTTTTTTTTTTTTAACATTAAATACAGTAGAATTATTTTTTAGTATAATTATCAAGCTTGTAGCTGGAATTTAATTACTGGTTTGATGAGGCTACTTTTTTAAAAATATATTTATTATTGTATTTCTTCCACATTTACAGTATGTCTTACTGTATTGTGTTTTTTTGTTCAGGAGCTGACTGGTAAACTCCCTAAAGAGTACCCGATGAGTGCGGGTGAGAAACCTCCTGGCATCAGGCGGAGAATCGGCACATCGTTCAAACTGGACGACCTTTTCCCATATAACGAGGTTGGTGCAAATCTGTAACAATAGTAGCTTTTTAATACGTTGCTAAGTGTATTATTGTTTCCCTGTTAGTTTCTGCTAATCATAGAATGGTATTTGTGGCACTATGTTTGGGATTTAAATGTTGTAAATCTACAATAAATAAAATTTCAGAGTTGTTTTTCAAATTAATTAAATCAAACTAAATTTTTAGTTCATAATATGACTTTGTATGTAAGGCTTTAAAACTGGTATAAAGTTGATTCCTAATAAAGTTTTTTAATTCATCAGTCAAGAAATGATTGGACCCCTCTTATTGAATCTGAATTTGATGTAGTGCAGCCAAATTTGGAAAATTTGTCCATCTGATTATTTTAAAAACTGAATTTAAACTAAAGCATGAAAATTCAAACACCATTCCTTATAAGTTTATGTATATTTTTGATCAGGACCATCAACTGATTTCAATTTTCAGGTGTTGAATAATGTGCATGATGAACTATTTAAGTGTCTCTAAATGTCTATGTTTTGCATAGGATCCGTACCTGAGGAACCTGGAGAGTCGTTTTGCTCTGCAGCGGAAGATTGTGGAAGCGGCGAAAAAGCTGGCGTCTGAACCCGAAATCGGCAAAACGGTGAAGAAGAAGCGGAGGAGGAACTGCCTGGATGCCATGCAGAAACTTCAGGAGATCGAGGATGAGATGAACCGCTACCGTGTGAAGAAGGGCAAGAGACCCACGCAGAGAGCCTCGCGGATCATCGCTGGTAAGATCAGAGGAGTGTTCCGAGGGGTCAAAGGTCAAAAGCAGCATGGGGCTTAAATCCAAAAGGTTCATTATCAGGTGTAAGTCATTAAGAGATGACCAACAGAATGATCATTTTGTCATGCTCCATGAATCATATCACACACCTTCAAACAACTTTATTTCTGATCCAGCTCACTCTGTGAAGATCTTCAAGAGAAAGCTGAGATTTTATATCATATTCTAACACAAACTGAGAAAACATCTGGAACATGGAATCTGTACCCTGTTTAATATACTATATTTTTATATTGGCTAATATTATATTGTATAGTTACCGTTAATATTTAGTTGATTATTTTGCAATAATAACAGCACTTACTAAAATGTTTTATTTCTCTTACACCATAGCAACTTGCAAATGATTACAATTTTTATTAATTGGAATGACCAAGCTTACATTTTATCTGTTTATAGTTACATTTTGTGGAATGTCCCTGTTATCACTTGCGTTATAGCAGCTATGAACTACTTTTACTATAATTTCTCTTAATAAGACAAAAAAAAAAAAATGCAACTTTTTACAGAGAATTTGCAAATCACAGCATCCTCCATCTTGAAGACTTTTCCTGCGGTGGCAAAGTTAAAGTTAGGGCTTTACCTCTGACTGTGACAAAGCACTGACACTGGAGACTCCTTCCAGAAATAATAAATAAATAAAGTCATTATACCAGTAATGATAGGTTTCTTTGTTAAATAACAGCACATTATTAATGTTTATTATGAGATTTAAATTATGAAGAGCATCCCCCATACAAGCCCCTGTGTAAGACGTTACTGTAAATAATAAAGTACTAGATTGAGTGCATTAATATAAACCTATGACTTGCAGCTGCACTATTGTCAGAGCTGCTGTTATAGACAATTAATCAACAATCAGAATTCGTCAGAGCTGTGGTATAAATATAAAAATATCTTTGAATCCATGTACAACGTGAAGCGTAGAAATCCATCTTAAAGCAAAGTGAATGTCGTGCAAATGCCCATGATGCATTTATCCTAAAGCATGCTCGTGGAGTTTTCTTACATTTTGTTTTGCTGAAATATCTGCTGTCTGTTCTTAACATGTCTCTTCAGGTTTAGTAAATCCCCAAAGGCACGCTCACACAGGCACAAGCACACACACACACACATACACGTTGCTATATATAACTAATATCAAAATCTTTGTCTCTTTTACAGAAGAACTGGGTCAGTCCGAATGCAGCTCGCTGTCTGACAGCCTTCCTCTGGATGACAGTAAGTGAGAAAATAAAGTGAAAAATCTGTCATTTCAGCAGCCTTCAGCATTTCAGCAAGTTTATTATAGCAGCTAAACGCAAATCTTTTTAGCCTTAAGCATTAAATTCATCACCCTTCTAATCTTCCTGAGCAGCTTACAAAACATTTCTGCTACAACCATTCACTTTAGCAGTGTAAAACATTTCCACATGCTAACATGGTTTAAGTTTGCAGCCTGGAAAACGTTTTCCCCACCGATATTTATTTAAAAATCCTGCTTTTTTTTTTTTTTTTTTTTTTTTAAAAAAGGATTTCTGCCACATAAATTCTGAAATTTAGTTTTGCTAACATTTTCGCAACATGCATTTATTTTATAAGAAAAATATTTACCTCAACAGTTTGCTAAACATTTCTGCTAGTATTTTTTTTTTAGTAGTACGACATTTTACTGCTACATTTAGTGCAAAATTTCTGCTAAATCATGCTAAACATTTCAGTTACAAACATTCAGATTAGCCTTCTGTAAATTCAGTAAAGTAACTGCTACAAAGGTTTTACTTTAATTGTTTTTCTAACCACCATGTTTTTCTGTTTTAATAGTTTAGCAAATGGCTAAATATTTGTGCTAAATATTAAACATTTCTACTACAGACACATAGCAACATGCTGAACATTTTCACTACTAGCATGTTGTGTAGCAGCTATACATCTATGCCATAAACACAAATTAAGTTAGCAGCACATTTACGTTCTGCATTATTGCTAAGTTAAATTTGCACACAATTCTGTCTTTTTGAACGAGTCACTAAGGTGAACGAATCAGTATTGATTTGGTATCCTAAACCGCAAAATTAACATTTCTATACACATCCATAATGCCTTCATAATTATCAAACATTTTACATAGGTTTATATATGTTTATCTGTCAGGGTTGCTTTTAAACAGCCATGAACTGGTACATGAAAGTATTGTTGTCTATATTGGGCTGAAAAATAACTCTTCTAAACATATATTATACAAGCACATTATAAAATCAGTCAAAATATCAATGATTATTAGTTATTTTACACAACTCAAATGCTTTTTGGTCTGCACAAACTGATCTGACTGATGAAAGAACCTGAACGAATCATTTAAATGAACAGACTCAAATGACTCGAGTCACTGAAAAGAATAAAAAAAATAAATAAATCATGGCTACTTAGGGCTAGGCAAGCTGACGATACAATACCAATGTAATCGTCATAAATTATATCACAATACACTATCATGATTTTTTATTTATTTATTTGGAAATAATAAATATGAACTCAAAGCTGCTACTGTTTTGAATGTTTTTACAATTTTTTTTTTAACAGACAAAAAATGTTACCGCTTTTTAAAAATCTTCCTCCTTCACAGTGCTAACTTAGTTTTGTAGACATTAAATAAAAATATCATCAAACTAATTATTTAAAGGTTTATTTTTAAATGCAACACTGCCCTCTTGCTGGCAGTTTGTTAGGAAATCTACAGTATAAATGTATCGTAGAAATGTCTTGAAATATCGTGATGTGATATTTTTGTCATATCACCAACCCCTATGCCTATGAATAAACTACTATCTACTCAGTTTAGCAGCCCGTATCACTGCACAGTTAGCAACCTGCTAAAAACGGAACATTTTTGCTACAAATGTTGTGTTGGTTCTGCCATGTGTGTATGTGTGTAGATGATGTTAGTCAGAGGAGGCGATCTCGCTCCCTGCAGTGCTCTCCGTTACTCAATGCTCCTCCTCCGGTCAGCCTGGACTACGATACGCAGAGACGATCCTCTGAGAGCGACACACACCACGACACTGCGCTGAGCAGGTGTGTGTCCTCATTGTGATGTGTCCAACTTTTATGAATGCATCCTCTTTTTTTATAAACATGTCTCCTTTTTATTGTGTCTCCTCCTTGTACCTGTAGACTGGAGTGTGATGTTCAGTCTGGTTTGTACTACACCTCTCATGACGCCTCCTCGGCCAGCAGCAGTCCGTATAAAACCATCCCTCGCAGGCAAGCAGAGCTCCAGAACGTCGCACAGACCCTCGCCATGACCCGTAACGCCTACAGCAGCAGCCAGCTCGGGTACAGAAACATTAAGAAATTTGTCATTTAAGCAGCTACTGCCCCCTTCAAAGCAAATTCCCAGTATAATCTCTTTATTAAACTGGCAGGTCTGAGGATCCAGCCCACGCGTTCCGGCATCGCAGTGGAAGCCTGGAGTCTCAGTCTCATTTCCTCTGTTATTCCGGTTCGGAGAGATCCGTTTTTCCAGGTCGCCGCAGCAACAGCACCGAGGTCCTGGACGATTGTTCATCATGCACGAGTGTGTCCAGTGCCGATTTCGGTCCACCGTGTCCTTCCACTCCTCCGTACCTCATCCCTTCCTCCCTCCATCACCAACACAGCACGGGCAGCATGCCAAACCTGGTGCCCCACCACACACACACTCACGCTCACACACACACTCACCCTCGCACACCGTACAGCCCTGCTGCATATTATGTACCCGGGTATGCCACTGCTGACTATGAGCCCTACGGTAATGCCAGTGCTAATGGTGCTTATGTATACGAGAACGAACTCGAAGGACACTACAATGTCAACCCCTCATATCACGCACACGGGTACCATGGAAACGGGCGCAGCAAGAATTACGGGATGGTGCACAATCCCTATGCAACATTAAGACCTCCAAGGAGCAGGAATGAACTTTTGGCTAAAAGCATGCAGAAGGCATTAGTGGTAGAGCATCTGAGAGGCTGGTACAACCGCAACACTGCAGGACGGCGGCCAGTCTACGGCTACGAATATGACCGAGGCTACCAACATCATCTGGGCTATCAAACGCTACCAGCTCCATTTAGCAGATCTAGCAGGACCAGCTCTTATTCATCAGGTAACACAACATCCACTGAAATCCTCTTTAACTGTATCCCAGATAGAAAATTCTTTGCTAAATAGCTGATGTATGAGTCAAGAAAGTGTGTACAGTGTTCAAACACAGTCAATTTAATTAGCAAGATAAAACCAGATAGTCTAGAAGGTAGTCTGGTGTGGACTTGGTGCTATTACAGATACTTGTCTGTACAGACATACACCGATCAGCCATAACATTAAAACCACTGAAAGGTGAAGTGAATAACATTGATTATCTTGTTACAATGGCACCTGTCAAGGGTTGGGATATATTAGGCAGCAAGTGAACAGTCAGTTCTCGAAGTTGATGTGTCGGAAGCAGGAAAAATGGGCAAGCATAAGGATCTGAGCGACTTTGACAAGGGCCCAATTGTGATGGCTAGACGACTGGGTCAGAGCATCTCCAAAATGGCAGGTCTTGTGGGATGTTCCCGGTATGCAGTGGTTAGTACCTACTCGACCTACTGGAACTGGACCATGGAGCAATGGAAGAAGGTGGTCTGGTCTGATGATTCATGTTTTCTTTTACATAATGTGGACAGCCAGTTGTGTGTGCGTTGCTTACCTGGGGAAGAGATGGCACCAGGATGCACTATAGGAAGAAGGCAAGCTGGCAGAGGCAGTGTGATGCTCTGGGCAATGTTCTGCTGGGAAATCTTGGGTCCTGGCATTCATGTGGATGTTACTTTGACACGTACCACCTACCTAAACATTAGGGGGCAGTCGTGGCCTCAATGGTTAGAGAGTTGGGCTTGTAACCCGAAGGTGAACCTGATGGTCATGGGTTCGAGTCTCAGGTCCGGCTGGGATTGTAGGTGGGGGGAGTGAATGACCAGCGCTCTCTTCCACCCTTAATACCACGACTGAGGCACTGAACCCCCAACTGCTCCCCAGGTGTGTGTGTGTGTGTGTGTGTGTGTGTACTTGGATGGGTTAAATGCAGATCACAAATTCCGAGTATGGGTCACCATAGTTGGCCACAAGGCACTTCACTTCTTCTTCTAATGGCGTCCTTCAGCAGGATAATGCACCCTGCCACACTGTAAAAATTGTTCAGGAATGGTTTGAGAAACATGACAAAGAATTCACTTGGCCTCCAAATTCCCCAGATTTCAATCCGATTGAGCATCTGTGGGATGTGTTGTACAAACAAGTCCGATCAGTGGCGGCCTCAACTTACTTATCTGCTGCTAACGTTTTGGTGCCAGATACCACAGCACACCATCAGAGGTCTTGCAGAGTTCATGCCTTGAAGGGTCAGAGCTGTTTTTGGAGGCACAAGGGAGACCTACACAATATTAGGCAGATGGCTATAACGTTACGGCTGATCAGCGTATTGCTTTTGGAAGAGCTGAACATAAATAGCTAAATAGGCAGATAGCCTGGTAACTGGCTACCATGACTTTATAAAATAAGCTTATTAAATAAGGTATGAAATAATGCTGTTAATAAAAAGGATCACTCTCAATTAATAACTCACCTTAGGTTACCATAACCTTGGGTATGGTTTAAATTTTAAAAACTTTCTGATTCAGTACAAAACAGTGTGTGAATCTGACCAAGAGCTTAGTCACAAGCCCATTTACACATCAGTACTACAGGCTAACCTTATAAATACATATAGGTATTAAGTCATGCTATATGATTTGAAACACTGTTAATGACTTGGTTAGCCAGTAACTAGTTACATAAACACAATATATGGCCCAAAGTATGTGGACACCTGACCATCACACCAATATGCGGACCTTCCCCAAACTGCTGTCACAAATTTAGAACCACACAATTGTATACAATGTCTTTGTATTCTGTAGCATTACAATTTCACTTCACTGGAACTACGGGTGCTGAGTCCAAACCTGTTCCACCTTTGAACACCTTTGGGATGAACTGGAATGCTGACTGAACACCAGGCCTCCTCACCCAACATCAGTGCTTGACCTCGCTTATACTCTTGTGGCTGAATGATCACACACCCCCACAGCCACACTCCAAAATCTTGTGGAAAACTGTGCAGAAATCGTTAACATTTTAAAGATCACTATATAAGCCGTGTTGCAACCATGTGTACACGTATGTGTGGTTATGAGACACGTCTAACGCCATCCTAATGGATTATTTTATTTCTATACCATATATGCAATCCAATTTCCTGTATCAGCATTGCACCATCCTTCCTACCTTTGTCCTGTTGCAGTGTCCTCTACAGCTAGCGGAGGGACAAACTGGCACACTAATGCAGATTTGGGGCGGAGTGAGAGTGAGGCGGATGGAGATGTAACACCAACATCCCAAAAGTCCTTTGCTGGAGCCTACAGTCCCACCCGCAGCAGGTGAGCGATAATTTTCCTCAGCTAATGCTGATATAGTTTCTATTAGCATTCCAACATCAGCAAGGTTTAGGGGGAAGTGTTAGAGATCATGCATTTGGGTTTCAGCAAGAGTTATGGGTTGTTGCATAGTGTTGAGGGTCAGGTGTTTGGGTTTCAGTGAGGGTTAGGGGTTTGAGAGTAATGTTATGGGTCAGGTGTTTGGGTTTCAGCAAGGGTTTGCAGTTGGTGGGAAGTGTTACAGACTGGTTGTTTGGGTTGCAGCAAGGGTTATGGGTTGGTGGGTAGTGGTACCGGTCAGGTATTTGGGTTCCAGATTGGTGTGTAGTGGTGCTGGTTGGATGTTTGTGTTTCAGTGAGGGTTTGGTAGGTAGGTAGGTTGGTTTGGGGTTGGTGTTTTGATTTCAGCAAGGGTTAGGGGTTGGTGTGTAGTGGTACTGGGGGTTGGTATTTGGGTTTAAGCAAGGGTTGGTGTGTAGTGGTACTGGTCAGGTGTTTGTGTTTCAGTGAGGGTTTGGGGTGGTGTGTAGTGGTACTGGTCAGGTGTTTGTGTTTCATTGAGGGTTTGGGATTGGTGTGTAGTGATGCTGGTTGGGTGTTTGGGCCTCAGCAAAGAGTGCAGGTTGGTGGATAGTGGTACTGGCTGAGTGTTTTGGTTTCAGCGAGGTGTAGGGGTTGGTAGATAGTGATACTGGTCAGGTTTTTGGGTTATAGCAAGGGGTAACGAGTGAGTTTTGTGTTTGCCGGTATGTCAGGTTTCCTGCTGAATGCAGTCCATCCAGGCGCGCTGATTCTCTCCCACACACTTCAGAATGTGGTGAGGTGTTCAGCACTGATACAGACCATTAGAAGAAGCACAACAGGACAGGTATGATCCAAACCAACTTCATCCACAGCATAATCATTTCTTCTACATGTTGTGTTTTACATTTGATTTTGGTTTGTTGTTTTGTTTTGTTTTTTTACAGTGTACATGGATGCTACAGTTTATATTGCAGTGTATTTTGCTTTTTTAATTTACAGGAGGACCAAATCGCTACAACGGCAGCACAGCACACATGGGGGTGAATTGTATTCACCTGCTTCCGGGAAAAAGCAGAAAAAGGAGTTTTGTTTTTTTTTATTGTGCCTTGGAAAGAAAAGTTTAGTCAGAGGGGTTTTAATCAGAACGTGATATGAAAAAATGGTGATAAATAACAAAATATTACGAGACAAAAATGTGGAAGGGTTCATTTAAAAAACTCTCTATCTAATCCAAGTTTGATCAGAGGTATCGTTCCTAATCCACTGACGCTCGTGCTATGTATTTAACTTAGAATGTAGTAAGCCCCGCCTCCTCTTTTTTTTAAATTGGTTTCTTTGCCTAATAATAATTGTTTCTGAACCCGGGCTGCTGGCAGCCAGACAATGAAAAGGTGAATGAGAGAGACAATAGCTGTGTCTCAAATCTTGAGTTTCTATTGTGAGCTCTGTGAGAGGTTAATATGCAGATGCTGTACTAGAACTGCCAGGAAAGGAAGTGTGAAAGAAGCAGAGAAAATAGAGGGCTTTCAAAATGCCGGAGAACGCACTGAGCAAGACTGTTGCAACAAAACAGACACAAATTAGGAGGGAAGATTTTTGGCCAGCCATCTTGTTTTTTTTGTTGTTTTTTTTCTCAATGATCTATTTCTGTTTAGCACTAAATGTTAGCGTTCGGTTACTTATTCGTCAAACACCCAGGTATTAGATAGTCGAGAACAAAGTGTATAGTTTGAGAATAGAGTGCATAGAGCACAGTTTGAGAATGAACCTGTAATGAAACCATCGACAATTTTCCGATTTTTACAAAATAATGTTGAAACAAAGATGATGTACCGATTATCGAATCTTGTGAAAACACCAAAATACAACACAGTAACACAGTCTAAACACTGATTTATGATTCAGAATCCATCTTAGTATGGATCTAAAGTGTGTGCTGAACTTTAATATCATCATTATGGGTTATGGGATTGCCTTGAAGGTCCTCCGAAGACATGAGCTACTTAGGCAGACTCCTCCATGGGGATAGCGTCCATGCAAAAAACCCTGTCCTTGGAGATTATCACAGTATATCATATAACGATTATCGGTGCAGATTTTGTGTTTTTGGTGAAAATAATGAAATCTAGCCATATTAAAAAATCAAGCTGCCTTTTTACACTCTGTGTTTTAGTCCTCTAGCACTGTTTTTTTAGATGAATGAATGTTATGATGTCAGGAGAATTAGTAATGTCCTCTGACTGTCTGTATAAAAGCAAACCGATGTCTGAAAAAAAAAAAAAAAAAAAAAACAGACATAAATATGAAAATGGTCCAACACTCTGAGTGCATAACCGAATATATACAGCTGTTAAACGCTATGTAATATAATGTAATATAACAATGTAATATAGTTCTTCGTTGCACTCAAACTAGGAAAATTTGAAAAATCGGATTTGTTTCGAATAGCTGATAAAATACAAAACAGCGCTTGGTTGTGCACTCAGACCTTTAGACCCTAAACGAGCAAAAAAAAAAAAACAACAACTTCTTAAACTCGCAGACAATAAAGAAAAAATAAAGAATGGCAAAAGAATCACTGATGTTTGAAATTTGAATATGTGACAATGTTCTTTACCAGGAACTGCATTACAAAACCGTGAATTAACAAATTATTACACTTTTTCCCTCAGAAAAAAAGGTTTCAGTGTGTTAAAATGATTTTAGTGTCTTTATTAAGGAAAGCATGCAATGCAAAAATGACCTGGATGGATTTATTTGTAAATCGCTAGTACGAACGTTTGCATAAGAAATTTGGTATTCATGAAAATTCGGACAAACATTCATATCCTACTCGGGTTCCTGAGTGTGTGTAAATTTATGCATAAGAAGACTAACTAATGTAAACCTCGACTTGATCAAGGTCAAATCATAGCATGGATTACTGCACTTCTTTATCTGGGTTATACTGTCGAGTTTAAATTGCTTATTTTTATTACGTTTACAGCGTTTAGCAGACGCCCTTATCCAAAAACACCTCCTCATGCTAGTTCACTCGGTCAGGGACTAAGAGTACCACCGAGAACATTATGTGAAAACCAGTCATTTCATATTACTGGCATTAGTTTAAAGCAAAAAAAGAAAGAAAGAAAGTGAGAAAATGAAAATTTAGCGCTCGCTTATTATTATTAATATTATTCAGTATTTTTATTGGCATAGAAGTGAATCAAAATAACCTCCATTTCTTTTTTCAGTCTTTACCCTGATCGTTCATTTCGTGCTCCCAGCTGTCTGTGCACTTTACCCTTTATGGAGTTTTGTGGGCGTCGCTAAATGCAAATGAGCTGTCTTGGGAACACCCTTTGCAGTTTACAGGTGATCAGTGTACGCACGTGAGTACAAAGAAAATCAGCCTTTCTGAAACTTTTGTAAATCTGGCGAAAAATTTCAAATTCAGTTCGGCTTATGCAAACATTTACACACAACTTTACTATAAGATTTGTAAATGAGGCCCAAATGAGGACGGGACAGCTTTTATAATATCTAAAATAATATAATAATGCTGTATTTTCCAATATTGTGGTGTTACTTCCATCTCACAGCCACAGAGAATGATGTAGCTGTGTTTCATAGGAATAAAGCCATAATTAAAGGAGCGGTTCATACAGAAATAAAATCTTTACCCCAAACATAGCTTCTTTAGTTCTGCACTGAAGCTACAAGGCTAATGTAGCTAACAAGTAAGGGAAGTGGATAGCCTCCAGTTTAGCGCGACGCTAGAGGTCATTTTTGTCCTGTATCTTACTTTACAAGCACAAATTTCACAAAATCATTTTAAAACATGATGAAACACACAAAAAAAAGTGCTTTTTTTTTTTTTTTTAAATAAAAAAACGGTGGAATGTTCCTTAACGTTAATCCTTGCTGATCGCTCCATGCTGGAAAACATGGACCTTTTATTATTTTTTTAATCTGAATGTATTACCATGGCATTGTGTTTTTCAGTATCATCGTTGTGTGTTGTGTCAAAACGCATATGCTGTACAAAAGCCGAACTTAAAACGCAGATTCATGTTTTTTCGATGCAAACATCTGAATGTTTACCCCATCAGCTTTTCATCGCCATCGCTATATGTGCAGTGATCATGTCGATTTTTATCTGAAACAAACAAAATAAAAGAAACAGCCCACAATTTGCGTGACTGATGGGTTGTGAATAAAACAAGTGTGTGTGTGTGTGTGTGTGTTATAGTTCAGTCAGGTTCCTGGGGAAACCAGCCCTTAAACATCAGCAACATGAAGCCATAATATTATGTAATTAAGCTCACATTAGCTAGCTTCATTTTGAGTAGAGTACTCAAATGTAACAACAAAATATCGCCAAATCCACGATTTAATTTCCCTTTCACGTAATGTTAATGCTAGCAACCACACAAACATTTAAGCTAGCAAGCCAACCTTGCTAACATGAGCGAGTTACCTGACACTGAGGAAGGAAATGATTCAAATCAATCGATTATTATCGAAAAAGGACAAAGAACTGGTGTTTAAAATATAAATCATATTTTTAAAGTGATGTGTAAATAACTTAAGCTAACAAGGTGGTTTGGCCGTAAGTCTGATAATTAAATAATTCTCAGCATCATCAATGAATTAACGGTTGGTCACATATCGATCTGAGGCTACTAAATCGAATCGTACATTTTTACAGTTTATATGTGAGCAAAACGAAACAAAATTGACCTTCAACAATTTGACAATGCATCGTAGCATATTCAGTGTCAAATGTCGTATCATTGACTTAAGAATTTAAATCAGTGGAAGTCTGATGTTTACACCCCTACGAATCACAGAATCACAGAACAGTGCTGCTCTGAAATACCGCACAGTTTAATTCCCCAAACGTTTACCTAAGTTGAATGCTAGCTACCTTGCCAACTAGCCAAAAATAAAAAGTAACTAGCATACAGAAGGAGCCAGAAAACGTTCCCAAAAGTGTGTGAAGTAATCACTATCGGCCAGGAGGTTTCGTTTTCAGCACTATTCGGACAGGTTAAAATTACATCATAGGCACATGACTTTTTATTATTTTAAATAAAAAAATAAAAATAAAAAAATTTAAAAAATTGCCCTTTAATACCTATTTTATGCCTGCTGTGTTAGTGTCAAAAATGAAAAGAAAAAAAAAAAAAATTCCAAATAATTTACAGGGTAATGTTTGTATTTTTTTTTTTTAAGTGATGGACCATATTAATTAATAGATCATATTTCTAATAAAAAACCTAATTGGGGCTGCGTGGGCTTTTACCTGCAGAGCGAGAAGAAGTGTAGTAAGTTCTCCAAAAAGCCTGGAACAATCTACCACCTGATTTCCTTAGAAACCTGCACCACAGTGAGCCTTTTGTAGAAATACTATGCTGTTTTAAACACAAAGAGAAATTAAGATTTAATTTTTTTTTCTTGGTTTTATTTCCAGCTGCCTGTAATAATTTGCATATTAGACTGCGTAAGGCTTGGATCATGATCACAGCTTATATGTAACGCTCCCTGAATCAGGCTGACAGAAGTACTGGAAAAAAAAAAAAAAGTTTGAGAATGGGGAAATGTGAATTTAGCACTGGGTTAACAAATTTAACTCAAACACCAAACTTACATCATCCGAATCTGGGTGGAGTTCTCCGTTTAAGCATCACATTTGAAGTAAAGTGCATAATAGGTGTCCATTTTGCACTGAACAGGTATCATAAAACAAACAGGATGATGATGATAACGGAATTATGTATAAGAATTTATACAACACTGAGTTCCGGTCCACTAATTTGACTGGACAAGCGTCATTCCGAGAGTGCTGATATTTACACCACCACTGAGACATTTCACTCTGTGTATCACTGCACTTGGCTGTATTCACTACGTAAAATTTGTAATTCTAGCAACAGTTCATTACACTGAAACAGTTACTACACTTACTACGGGTCTGTGCGTTGCCACGGCAACATGAAATGCTCTGTACAGCTGTGGTTTCTTTGGGAACCCGTTTTCATTGAAAAAAATAAGCAAAATTCTTGGACATAACGTGTCTGAAATGTCAGTTACTCAATATTATTTTCCTGTTTATAGAACTGAAGCGATATCCCACTTGTGATTACCTACAGCCGCGCTGATATTCAGTACAGCGGCACTCTTGCTCGTGTGCGATTGCTTTAATATCTGACGCCGAGTTCTACAAAAGCTGGCCGCTCGGAATTTCAAACCTCCGACCCAAGAAAACGCCCCTTAACTAAGAATTCCTACTCGGGGAATCGAAGTTCTCATCAACCCCTGGACCAGCACACGACTGCACACGATCATGTCAGCACGGCTGCTCACGCCATCAACCGTAAATGCAATCCTGCTTTAATGCTTTAAATTAGAGTTTGCAGTAGTTTTTACTACTGACCATACGGACCACTACGTTGCTTTACAGTGACATAATTCCGCGTTTCAGACTTCGCTCTTCCGAGTCAAGTTGAATACAGCAATATTTGTGTGATGGAAGCAGAACGGTCTGCAGGATTAAGGTTTTGTGCACACACGAGACCTTTCTCATGATTTATCAGCATGGATGAACGCTCAGCCGTTTTTTTCTGGACCTCAGACGGTGCACAGTGATTACACACACACACACACACACACACACACACACACACACACCATAATACAAGCACAGTGAAGAGACAGTGAAGCTCACGCTCTTATCAGTCACTTGTGGTTTATTTTTCATTTATATAATGCTTTACATTTATAAACAATTAACAAGACCGGAATGACATAACTCTAACATCATTGTCTCTTTTCTTTTAAAACCTTTGCTTGTAACACAGTTCATTAAAATGCATATAGACTTACAAAACACAAGTATGCCCTGGAAAGAAAAAGTGTATGCGTCGCTTTTTTCCCCTCCTGTCCATCCACCAGAAACCAGACACGCCCTTGTTTCCTATTGGCTTTTTCATTTGATATGTATTTTCAGATTTAACACACTCCAGTTGATTCTGGACTATTTCTACTATTTGAATAATGTTAATACACTTAGCTAGCTGACTATTAGCTAGCTAACTGCCTACTATGTTTGGCCAGCTAAGATAAGGTTAATATGTTTTTCTTGATAGTTTGCAAGAGGTGTTGGTGTAAATTAGGTTTCAGAATAAACACCTGACAGTTTCGTTAGTAAAAGAAATAAAACATGGACAATTCACTTGTCTTGTAGGCTAGCCGCTGAAAAGGATTTATCACGCTAAAAGATTTATCGGGGTTTGAAAGTGGAATATCGGTGCATAAGCACAATCTGGCACAAAGAAGTTCAGATACAGCACGGAGGGTAAACGTCTCTACTGTTCGTTTTTCACCAAAATGACTAAACACACACCTTGCTGCATAGACACTGTCCAGATTTTACACACAAAAGCGTAGGAAATTTTGATGAATGGGTTCACACTATGTAACAATCTGAAACAGTGTTATTCTATTCCGTTCGCAGATATTGACATCACATTGAGTTCAAATATTGCTACAATTTCTTTTAAAAAAGGCTTTTTTTGTGATCCTGAATATTTTTGCAATCCCCCAAACTAATAATAATAATAATAATAATAATAATAATAATAATAATAATAATAATAATCAAACCCTTATATGGAATCTAATGTTTTCACTTTTAAAAACAGACAGTCATAATAACGGGAATTAATCAACCTTCTCCACACACACTGCCCATGAGTTGACTATGATTTAAAACAGTGACAAAATAAAAAAAAATTCTTTTTTTTTTTAAAAAAAAATCACAATTCTAAAATATAGTCTTCACATCATTAACTGTTTCTGATTGTTGTTGACATTACACTTTTTTTTTTTTTCCTGAAAATAAAGGCTGAGATATTTTTTAAAAACACCACACTGTGGTGAAAGTTTTTTTTTCAGTTATCAAAACACACACACACCATTTTCCTCAGTGGATTCTTATTACTGAAGAATGCATTACTTAACACTAAGAGAGATGCAGTGTTTGACTGTGTGCGAAAGATTCTGCTACGGAGGGAGGAGAAGGGAGAGGGGAGGAAGGGAAAAAAAAGAAAAAAAAAAAAAAAAAAAAAGAAATCGATCCAAAGACGCTCCTAACACTCAGTGTTAATTATGGCTCTGTGTGACATGATATTGACTCTGTTAGTGCACTGTTTGTGTGTGTGTGTGTGTGTGTGTGTGTGTGTGTGTGTGTGTGTGTGTGTGCTGTCACATGGGACTATATTTCCTCTTTTTGGCATCTGGTGTGTCACTCCTGTATTTCATCTAGAGAAGAGAGATTTTAAAAAAAGAGTCATGTTTGTTGTTCACAGTGTAGATTTAAATGTAGACAAAAACAGTACGATAATGTAGACAAAAATAATTCAAAAATTAAAACTGTATTTAATTATTCACAGGTGGTGTTCTGGGCTCAAATCCCAGGATCTCATAAGAAAATAAAGATAAGTGCTCAGCTCAGATTGGATTCTGCCTCACTTCCAAATTAGCCGTTTTATTCTCCTCCCCCTGTTTTTCCTCCCCAGTCTGCTCACCTGTCAGTTCCCGCCCACCTATCATACGACAGCTACCTAAACCTTTGTTCATAGAAATTTTTAATTTATTTCATTTTATACAAACAAAAATGCTCAGTCATCAGAGGTTTTCTTCATTGTTCAAAATATACAGAACTAAATTGAATCGAATCGTGAAGCCAGTATCGTGAATCGAATCAAATCAAATCGTATCAAAATCAAATCACATCGTTACACCCCTAGTAAACGTACATGTAAGGGTAAGTAAAAATGTTAAATGATGGAAAGAGGGATGAGAGATCAAGGTTTTGCTCACCTGGCTCTCCATACTCTCCTGCAGTGCCTGTCGAGCTCTTCTCTGCTCAAGATTTTGCTAAAAAGTGAAGGAAATGTGTGTAAATCATTTCGTTTCAAAGCACTGAGGTTACTGGGGTATTTACTTCCCAAAACTACTCTAATTTGACAGTTAATGCTGACGCGTTGTGATCTGGTTGGGTGCGAGCCGATTTTGGGTGCTTGCGTCCTCTTGCTCTTACTGTGATTACAATTGAACGCACTGCGTTAGGTAACGCTGGTGGAGCGGCACAAAACAGGAGCGTGACGTTCTGAATCTGATGGCACAGAGAGATTTGTTCCAAAAATGCACATGCCTTACCACCTCTTGATACTCTCTCTTAAAACAGACATAAGACAGTATTTTTCTTGTGCCATTTCTCACAGCCCAGACTGTAAATACTACAAAATACTTTTAGCATCTCACTTCAGCAACATCTAAATCCTATTTATTTATGTATGTGTGATAACCTGCATAAAAATCCATTCAAAAATGGAAAGTTTCTCTCCCTTGCATGACTTTCATCTGCTTACATGTTTACATCCGCTCTCAAAAGATGATCTTAAAGAGGATCACTGAAAGATTCAACAACTCTGCATATGCCTGAATGAATAAAACTTTTTATTATTTTTGTTTTTATTGCTACTGGAGCTGGTGTGAAGCTGATTATGTAGATAAAGCTTTCGGGCAAGGCGCTTCAATTCTCCTGCCTTATGTAGTGATTTGTTTTAAATAACAGACATGGTATAGATCATATTTTGCAGAGAAACAAATTTTTCAAATCTTTAAACAAGTGTTTGCTTGTAATTTTCAGCACTGATAAAAGCACAAAGTGAGAATTTGGCATTTGGAGATAAACTATTAAAATATAGCTCATATAGACACCACAATACAGCACGAAGCTTGTGTTTTATTGTTTATTCATCACTTAACATCCATGGTTTCTCTTTAATGCCTTTCAATCTCTCCATCAGCCTGAGATCAAGATTGTAACCTCTTGCACAGTGTTAAATGATTGTGGATTTTTGGATATTGTGGATTATAGTTATCCAAGCCTCCATGTTTGTAACAAAGAAGACTGTCTGTCAGTCAGATGATTATTTCTTCTTCTAACAACCCATACAAAAATCTCTAAATGAAATCTAGTGGTGCGTCACTGTGCGCGCTCGGGTCTTGAAGGGAAGGAGACGAGCTAATCTGATTGGATATCGCTTAATAATACATGCGTTCAAACCACACCCCTTGTTATATTTATGCCGGTCTGCACCCCATTATGTGCCAATGGTCATTAAGAGATATATATATATATATATATATATATATATATATATATATATATATATATATATATATATATATATATATATATATATATATATATAAAACAAAAATATCATATGATAATTTAAGACATTTCTGTGATGCCGTGTGGAACAGCAGTAAATGTTTACCTTATGGAGCTCTGAGAGCTGCTGATGTCTGATTAAAGCCTCTTTACTGGGAAACTGTCTCCTGCAGAGTAAACATGCCAGTTTAGCCCAGTCTGTCATCCTCTCATCCCTCTCTCCTCTTCCATCCTCTCCATCCGTCTCTCCTCTGTACACTGCCGCTGTACTCTGAGGAGGAGGACTCTGAAACACACACACACACACACACGCAAACAATAAGGAAATGGAGAGATAGAACGATAGAGTCTAGAGTCGTCATGTTGCATAATATTACTACAGTAATGTGAGAGAGGAAAAACAACAGGTATCAAAGCAAAAAGAAGTGAATGAGGAAAAATACAAATCAAATTTAACAAGTAAAAAAAAATAAGAAAGGAAAACAGTTTAACTGACAGTGAGGAAAGAATGCAAGTGAAACTCAGTACAACAATTAAAAACTGATTAGAAAAAAAGTGACTAAATGAAATAAAAAGAATAATAAAAATCAATTTGTAAAAAAAAAAATAATAATAATAATAACAGATGATTAAAATAGCCCTAATTACTAATTAAATGAAACAGAAACACACACACTGGAGAAAAGCAAAATCAGGTTACGATAGTGATTCTTTGCCATTACGTTGTCATTTGTTTTCATTTTTTTTTAAAAATTCCACTCACCTCTCTTTCTTCAGGATGTTGTATGTGCTCCGTCAGAATCTGCAGTCGCTCTGACAGAGCACCCTGCGTAAAATAAAGCCATACTTTAAAGATTACACACACACACACACACACACACCCCCCACTACCTTACAGGAGTCAAAAATTAAATGAATTCTGCTAATGATTATTTTGTCCTGAATCTGATTGATCAGAAGGTGAATAATTTTCCGTAACAGCAGCAGACAGTATTACAGCTGCAAATCACAGCTGTATATTAATGCGCTTGTTCTAATACATTATCGTTTCCATAGTAACAGCTCGTTCACAGCGACTCGTACAGGAGATGCTCCACATAAACGAATAAAAATTTTTTAAAAAAACAAAAAAAAAGAGAAAATCGTTAATATGGTGAAGTCTTCTGTGAGGAGTCGCTTAGTTAACGTTTATGGAAGGAGTCTCCAGTGTCAGAGATTAAGCTGTAAATTTTCCACCACGGGAAAGTCTTCAGGACGACGGGTTTTACGATTTACAGTTTCTCAGCGACAAGCTGCGTTTTTGTCTTAATAACCTCAAGAGAGAGAATAAAACGAAGGGCTGTTTATTGCTGCTATAACGTAAGTGATAGCGGGAACTGACTTCATTTTAAACTACGCGCTGCTGTTCAGCACAGGGCACTGGCTAAGTGCTGATGCTAGTGACCCAAGCAACATCCCTGAAATGGAAATGATGATTACGCAAAACTCTACCTTCTTCTCCAGAATGGCGTATCCGGCGTCTGCGCTAGCTGATTCTCGGCGCTCGTCTGCGAGTCGAGCCTGTGTGAGAGCGGAGGAGGCTGAGCGGATACTCTCCTTCTGCCTGTTCATACTTTTAGCCCAGCGTTCCATGTCTTTAGCAATCTGAAACAGAAGTGCGCGCACACACACACACACACACACACACACACACACACACACACACACACACACACAGTAAGCAATGCTGAACAATATTATATATTTATACCAGTGTATGATGAATAGCGTTTGGTACGGCTCACCTGCTGTGCTGTCTTGGTTTTGGGTTTGTCTTTCTTGTCCTTTGTCGAAGAGGAGAAGTCAGAGGTTGTTGCCATGGAAGCGGGATCAGCGCCATCATTAGGAGCAGGAATGTAGGTGTGTTTCTCCCCGTCCCAGTACATGTACTGCTGAGTGTGAGCGTTGTAGTAATACTGAGGGAGAGAAAAAAAAACAGAAAAGTCAAATCATTTCGGTTATCATTAGTTCAGTTCCACCTATGAATCAGATTAAAATCATATTATTATTGATATTCGTGTTAGATATCGGACTCCAAAACCAAACTGGAGAAACTCTTTCTGTGGTGAAAGTGTGTGTCAGGAAGTACTTTCCCCCAGGCGAGCAAAACCATACAGCTGGCAGACTGCTCTTTATCATCATCATCATCATCATCATCATCATCAACAACGTGTTCGTTTGAAGCGAAGTTACTGTTACCACGATTTTCCTAAAAACTTTAGCATTTATTAAAGATCGGCCCATTGTACTTTTTATCCGTTTAATGTAGTGGAGGATATTGCGGGTATAAACAGCCATTCCCTCAAACGACACGTGTCAGAAAACCTAAAGTTACAGCTTTACCTCTGACTGTTCCAAACTGCTGACACTGGAGACTCCTTCCATACATGTTAAATTATCTTCTCCTTATAGAAAACAGTGCTGAAAGCTGCTGTTATAGAAAAGCAGTCAACACCTGACCAATCAGATTTGAAAATTCAACCATGTGGTGGTATAAATACGAACTAAATGAGGAAGTCTAGAAAGATAAGGAGCTCTAACGGTTCCAACGGTTCTAGCAAGGGTACCAAGAAGAACCCTCATGAGGCTAAGCACCCTAAATTATCTAACAGCCCCTTGGACCTGTGGTGACAAACACCTTACATCATCACACACAAAAACACGCCATGGCTAAAGGACTACATTGTTAACGTTATATTTTGCCAAATAAGAGCTCGGTGTCTTCTAACATGAACCACTTTGCAATGATTGCCTCATTTTCCCCACAAGAGATTAAGGGTCATACCATTAGTGCATAATCACGGGGTGAAAAGTCAAGCTGCACATCGCACCTTTAACAGCAATGCTTCGTTTAAGTGCATGTAGATCCACCTAATGCATTACGTTAAAGAATGTAAAGACTTCCTCTCTGTAAAAGAGCGTGAATGAGATCGCACTCTCCTTCGTACGCAATACACACTCACACCCAGCCTTTTTGGCAAGTACCAATTTCCTGCTTCACTGCAGTTTTATTAAGCAGTGTAAATTGTACAGCCTGTGCAAAATGTGACTGTGATGTAAGTCTGGTTTGTGTGTGCTTTCCCAACCTATAAGATAAACACACTCTCACAGAGGAAGCTAAAATCTGGCAAATTATATACTACACCAGCAGGGTCAAAGCATGAACTCCAAAAATTTGCAATATTCAGTTTAATATTGTAGAAAGAATTAGGAGAATATTTTACCTGGGAGTTGGGATCGTAGTAAAGTCCAGTTAGAGGATCATAGTAATAACCTGAGCTTTCATCATACTGATATGTGGACACATCAGGATCGGCTGAAACAACAAAATACAACTAATCAACCAAATTAATTACACTCATTAAAAAATACCACCCGCATACAGAGCAATCATTAGTGATGAAACATTACTGCAAAAAAAAAAAAAAAAAAGTCAAGATGTCTCGGGTTTATCTTTTAGACAAAAAGCTTCCTGTAAATCCATCCCTGACTGGGTGGAGATACAGCGGGAACTCACGGTACTGCTGACGCTCATACGCTGTTCCTGGGGTGGCAGGCTGAGGCCTTCCAACAATCTCAACCTACACACACACACACACACACACACACACACACAGAGTTAAGCAAGCTATGCTGCTATAGTTACTGAAAATCATTAAGGAGACAAAACAAGGTTTGAGTGAACAAGTGAATAATTTAACAAATCATTTAGCAAACGATTCACTTGTTCATTTACGAAAGAAGGTTTGCTTGAGTAAACAAGTGAATCATCTAAAGAATCATTTAGCAAATGATTCACTTGTTCATTTAGAAAAGGTGGTTTGCTTGAGTAAACAAGTGAACCATTTAAAGAATCATTTAGCAAATTATATACTTATTTGTTTACAAAATGAAGGTCTGTTTGAGTAATTAAGTGAATCGTTTAGAGAATCATTTAGCAAATGATTCTTTTATTCATTTACAGAAGAAGGCTTGCTTGAATGAACAAGTCAATGATCTGGCGAATCATTTAGCAAATTTGTTCATTTACACGAAGCTAAGGCCTGGTTAATACTTCTGATATTGACGTTGATTCATATGGCAGACGCTTTATCCAAAGAGACTGACAATTTAGGTGAACAGAAGAGGGTTAATGGCCCGACACTCAAATAGGGGTGTAATTACAGAGAAAACATTAGAAATGTATTTGTTGCAATGTTATGCTGAGACCACTGATGAAATGGTCACAACGCCTCGCTTAAACCGATCAGCATTCTCCTAAAGACTGACTAACACACAACACGGATGACACACCCAGGGGGCTGTTAGGATGCTGGAGGTGCACACGTCAGCCCATCCGCACCTCTGTGCACTTCACTTACCCATGAAACCCTTAAACCAAAAAATACTCTTCAGCACAGAAATATAAACCGGCCTTAAGCTTATGTAAAGATGTGTGTGAAAGTGCGGGTATTTGTACCTGGTTTGGCTGTGTACTGACGACTTGTGAATGTGTCTGTGTGAGCGCAGTGCTGACAGTTGCACCTTCGGTTACCGTGGGAACAAGAGCAGCTAAAGAAAAACAAATACACACGTTAGTAAAGAAAATTAAAACAGTTCTCATTAGTGAAAGTGAAAGTGAAGTGACGTGTGGCCAAGTACGGTGACCCATACTCGGACCCATCAAAGTGCGCACACACACACACACACACACACACACCGTGAACACACACCCGGAGCAGTGTTAGTGTACGTAATGTTCCCTTCTGTATCGCACCTGTAGTCACGTTCCCCCCTTCGTAGGCACCTATTAGCCCTGGAGCAGAATTTGTCACGGGGCCTGTCCCGATAACAGCCCCACCCCCTTGATAGCTGACTGCCTCTGCGGCAACTCCTTCCGGTCTCTGCTGCGTGAACGCAGATGTTGCTGCCCCCTGCTGGTACACACTCACATCTCCTCCTGCAGAAAGCTGATGTGTGAAACAGGAAACCAAGTTAACTCGTAGATATTCTCTTGGATAACTCTGAGATAGTCGAAACATGTCGACTTATTTTTAAGGTGTCAAAATGGTTAAGGTATTAAAAGATTATAATTAAACAGCAGGCTCGTGCAAATGATTCACAGGAAAAATTAACTGGATTCATTTCAGTTTCTCCGTGATTGATCTGCAGTACATGTGTGTGTGTGTGTGTGTGTGTGTGGGAGACCTGGGAAACAGCCCATTGTGCCGCAGCAATGGCTGTACTCGCTACTGTAGCTGCACTCACGCGACTGCTGTCAGTCACACACACCTCTCTGAGAGGGAGACAGAATACAAGAGAAAAGGAAAAGAACAGAGGAAAAGCAAGCGAGCAGTTTTTATTGCGCCGTTATAACACAATGTCTCCGAAAGGTCAGGAAGCAATGGGAATATGCTGAGCAAATGTTTTGAACCGAATACGATGAGCAAAATCCGCAGGAATATGATATAGCATAATCTGTAAGAGTGAAAATCTAGAAATAAATACAAGATTGAGTAAATATTTTACCCTCATTGGTTCCTGGCTTTTCAGATTACGTGTCCAGGTTGTTGATTTTTTATTTTTTTTTTATTCATAGTTTCCGGGCAAAAAAGTTCAGCAGACTTGCGGTCACTCGTTCAACAGCTAAAAAAAAAAAAATCCCTACTCACTATAGATTTTTGCAAAACACATGTTCTTATTTGATATTTATATTTAAAAAAAAAAAAAAAAGAAGCATTTCTTGATGCTGTTACACTTTCTGAATCTTCTGCACTACACACAGCGGTTTTTTTTCCCCTAGGTGGATTAATTAGCGTGCACGGATCAAACACGACCTCTTCAGAACCAGAACCAGGCAGGTATGGAAGGCGGAAGAACAGACCACAGGGAGCAAAACAAAGTCCAGCGCATATAACTCTCTCGCTAGCACAACACGCAATCACGTTACGGTTATGTGACGTGAACAGAAAACACCACAGCTCACAGCCAAACCCTGCTGCCTCAGGCACGTTCTTAGGAAAGGATAACGACTATATCCAAGCCATCCACTATGTGGGAACTTATATATTTCATATCACATTATTTTCCTGCTTTGAGACAATGTCCATTGTTAAAAGCGCTATACAAATAAATTGAATTGAATTGAATTTTGCTACCACTTTTTAGCCTTGTTAGTTAGTTTCTCCAGGCAAATAAGACAGATCTTTACAGATCTTGCCCATATAGATGGATTAGGAGGCTTTGTTGAGTTTCTAAAGTCCCGTGTGTACTTGCGGGAGGTTTTTGTACCGTTTTGAGCCCTTGGCGAACTCCACAGTCACAGTTTTCCCATCGATGGACAGCGGAGGCTGAAGAGCCTGAAGGATCTGCAGCAGCTGAGACGCCTCCTGCGAGACAAACACAGCCTGGTCAATGAACCAAATCGGCAGGAGTTGTAATTGGGATAAAAACTTGTACTTGTGAAGTGCCAAAGAAATGATCAGTATTAATGTGTGATCATTTTTTTGCGGCAGAGACCGGCCCAATAAAGGCTCTAATCCTGGCCAACGAATGGGTTTTGCATCTGTGTTCTAAATTACATTTATACCACAACTGAACCGAACGGTTAAGAGAGCAGCTCTTTTGTTCTACTAAGGGCAAAATGGAGCAATAAACTTCATTTCATTAGCAAGCTGAAAATGTGACTCTGTCTCTTTCCAAAAAAAAGGTAATAATAATAATAATAATAATAATAATTATTATTATTATTATTATTTAAGGGATTTACAGTGACGAATATTTGCAATCACAATGTTTATGCATTTTTTTAACATATAAATAATTTCAAAAACTACATTTATTTTCTGCTCACTTCATTATTATGGGCTATTTTGTGTAGATTTGTGATGTAATATAGTCACAAGTTAATGGTGGTGGGATGAATACTTATGTAAGCCATATGGTAAAAGTATAAGTTGGACTTTTTTTTATTTATTTATTTATTTATTTTTTTTTTTAAACCACAGATGTATGCTCACCTTTTTTGGATCATACCTTTTTGTTCATCTTTTTGTACGTTCAAAATATACCTTTCAGATAAATGCTGCTAAATGAACACAATTGTGTGTTATTGGTCTACTAATAAGCTGATTTTTTTAAAAAACCTTTTTTTTGTGGCCTGTTATCTAAAGGAGTTTGTTTACTGGTTGTTCAAAACTCTCTCAGGGTTAACTTTACAGAACCTCAACACTAACTGACGTTATTTAATAAATGATATACTGATTAGGCCCTTAAATCGTTAGTGCCTTCAAACTGTAGCACATTTCAAGGCCGGGTAATATTATACAATAATATCTTTAATACAAACTGAAGTGAAAGATATACAGCTAATGAAACATTGTGTGTGATGCAGGTGACGATTCTGTACCACGATGGTGGTGAGCTGTACGAAGGCGAAGCCACGATTCAGCTGCGTCTGTTTGTCTTTAATGAGCCGGACGTTGGAGGAAGAGAGAGTAGCGAACGGCGCCAGAGATGACAAAATGGCCTCCAATGTGGTGTGAGGGCCAAGATTCCTGAGGATTAGCGCTAAGATCAAACACACACACACACACACACACACACACACACATTAGGGATACAATTAAAGAAGCCTATTAAACAGTAATATAACAGGGAAATGTCAACACTTCTTAACCCATCAGTTTCCAACACACACTTTCTTCATCCATAGCACTGAACTTCCATTTAAACTTTATGTTCAAAATCCACTGTTGAATAAAAGCGAGGTGTGTAATGAGGTCAGAGGGACGTACTGTCGTTTGCTGCCTCTGCGGTCTGAGATGACGTGGAGATGTTGAGCAGAGGGGTGGCTGTCTGATAGATGGTAGGAAGAGGCAGTAAGCCCTGTGATGAGTCCTTTGACTGCCTCGGGGGTAAATCTTTTTGCAGCATGGGCAGTTTGTGCTCAGCATCTAAAGAGAAAGAAAGGAAGTTTCACCTGCACTATACAGACACATCTATCCCATGCTCTAAACCTAAAAGCTTACTAGAACTTAATACTGAAGCTACGCAAATCTACGGATGCAGACAAAGTTTTTTACAATATAATTTGAGAAACATGCTCCACTTTTAAACTAAACTTGAGAATTCAACAGCGCTGAGCATTCAAAATGCTACAAAGGATTAACACAGGGGTTCCCAAACTAGAGGTCATGACCTCACATGGGGCTGCTTGATTCACAAACAGGGTCACAAACGAAACTCACAATTTCCTCTTTTGCCTCATTTAATTATTTTGCAAATTGATATTAGAAATGATAGAAGGATCGTGTGTGCGCCGATATTTTGAAATGTTACTTAGAGTCAAATTCTGACGAGGCACATTTAAATCAATAGGGTACATTTTATTTTAGTCTTTGTCACTGTCCTGATGTACCGCACTAGTGCAGGTCAGTTTTAAAAAAAAAAAAAAAAAATTAAGAAATAATTTTTTTTTTTTTTTTTTTTTAAAAAGGACATATTTCCCTGTCCATCTACCGCCCCTAAACAAATTAGCGTTGTGTCTCGGTATGAAAACCAATCATCTCACCTTCAGACCTGCTAAAAGATCTGTGTTGCGTACCAGTCATCTGGATTTTCTGGATTAGTAAATACTTTTGAATGTAAGGGTAGAGTTTTAGATTTGAGATGCGGCCCATGACAATAACCACGGCGACGGTGGAAAGCTTTCAGAGACACAAGAGCTGGTCAGTGAGTTTATCGCTGTGCTTCGGGTTGCAGAAATTCGTAATGTCCATGTGGTGTCGTTTGCACAAATAGTTGAGGAATCCCTGGATTAGCATGAAAAAAAATATGCTCATAGATCATACAGTATATAGGTTGTGTTTTTTTTTTTACCTGATTTTGGAACGCCACATTTGAAACATTTCTCCCTTCGTTTGAAGTTCTGCACTCCGCACTGAAATGCACCAGACGACATGTTAGCGAAACCGAAGCCGGGTGTAAATGAGCGCGGACACACACTAGGCCATCTGCTACATGAAATACCGCAGCATTCAACACCAAAATATCATCACTATCAGCACTCAAGCTGGAAGAAGGCTGGACAATGAGTCATATTTTAATTACGATCACAATACTTGGCTTTCTCCATTTTGAATTCTTGAAATCGATTGGTCAGAAGGTGCTCGTAACTTTTCCTACATTCAAATCACAGGTTTATGTTAGCACACTTATTTTTAATATGATATTATCACTTCTATAGTAACAGCTTGTTCGGAAACTCCACATAACGGATGAAAAAACGTGTGAATGTTCATATGGGTTTCTGTTTTCTGTGAGGAAACGTTTATGTATCCTTTATGGAAGGAGTCTCCAGTGTCAGTGCTTTGTAAGAGTCAGATGTGAAGTTGTAACATTTTTTTTTTTTTTTGGAAGCTGTAAAGTAAACATGGGAAAGTCTCTGTGGTTTGATAACTTGCTTCATGGACATTCCACATCATTAATCATAACTACAAATGGATAAAAAAAAAAAAGTATAATGTGCTGCTCTTTAATAAACAAAAATATTGAAATTCTTGGCAAATTTCCACGAAATAGGGAGAATGAAACACTTCATGATGTGCTGGTATTGGAAACTAATCAACTTTGGGATGACAATAATAACTCACTTCATCACACGTCCCCATCGTTGATTATTTTCCTATAACGGCACTCAGAGTGTTTTATTCCGTACGTAATTGTCTGTCACGCAATTCCATTTCTTTCCTTCAGCAAACAAGAATAATGCACATTTCGGCACATGACTATAAATGAAGTGAAGAAAAGACATTTAGATAACTGTGTGTGTGTGTGTGTGTGTGTGTGTGTGTGTGTGTGTGTGTGTGTGTGTACCTTGTTACAGAGCCAGTCCTCGTTAGCGCGTGGCTTTGGGTCACTATAGTGCATAGACACTCTGTGTCCCAGAACAGTGAGCACTCTCTGATGGACGGAAAAAGAACGAGAGAAGGAGGGGAGAAGAGAAAATATGGCAGTCAGGGTCAAAAAAGAAAAAAAAACACTACAGACCTCAGCTCACAGAAAGAGAGAGAGAGAGAGAGAGAGAGAGAGAGAGAGAGAGAGAGCGCGAGACAGAAAGAGAGACAGCGAGAGATCACCTTCAGCCAGAGAAAAATGGGACGGACGTGCCAGCCTCTCTCGGCCATTATCACTTCACCACCCCTCGACTTCAGGGGTAACACACGAAATAAACCCGCGTTTCTTTCACATCCAATCCACAACACGTCTTTCTGAACAGGCGAGGAGAGACGCCTCCTTGTCCTGATTGGTCGAGTGTTGGTGGTTTCACATATACCAAAAATTTACTATGAAGGCCAGAACTTGTAGGCACTCTATTATATAAATTATGCAATTTCTTAGAACAGCAAAGCAAAAAATTTTATGTATTACCATAGCTTGAAGAAAAACACTCCAGTGACTATCTGTGTGCGCGTGTGTGTGTGTGTGCGTGTGTCTGTGTGTGTGTGTGAAGTGACCTGGTTGGTCTCCATCCAGCGGCTGGCCTCCTGCAAGTGATTAAACTCGACGAAGGCGAATCCTCGGCTCTGACCTGCACACACAGCGCCGAGCCACAACAACACAACACAAGATCGCAGTGAGGGGTTAATGCACTCACTCGGACACAGAGAGAGAGAGAGAGAGAGACAGAGAGAGAGAGAGAGAGAGAGAGAGAGAGAGAGAGAGAGGTTGTGTGTGTGTGAGTGTGTGCGCATTAAGAATGCGAGATGGAATAGATAGAGACCCACTGGTTTAGGTTCACTAATTGCTTTGTTAACAGACAGACTGTAACCACACACACACACACACACACACACACACACAAACAAAAGAAAACTTCATATAGTCAATCAGATTTTGCCAAAACCTCAAACTTTCAAACTAAACCTAAATGGGTTGTTCTTCCTCCACATTCTGCCTCGTGTACAGTTTTGTTATTCTTACTGAGAGGGGCTCTTCTTCTGCTGCCTCTTGCTCTTTACACAAAATTAACGGTTAAACTGAAAAGGAAACGGACGACCCAGCACGTATGTTAAGAAGTGGGCAGACCGAATTCACATGGCAGGAATAAAATGTTTTGGATGCAATAGCACAAAAATCGAATTTGCTTCCTTTAGTACAGCGTTCCCACCGAACAGCGCGGCTCGGCTCGGCGCGGCTCGGCTCGGCGACAAACCCTAACTAATCCTAACGATGTGTATCCTGACTGAGTGTGTGTGCTGTTTCCGACCACATAAACCTACCGTGGAAGTAGGAGTTTCTCTGGTGGTGATTCTATTTACGCTGCGTTCGACTTACCTCTGAAGTGCGAGCGCGGAATTATGTCATTTATGACCTCCGTGTGTTTGAGCTAAAAAAAAAAAGTAGGGGGAAAAAAATGGACAGCGCCACGTTCTTTTTTTTTCCTTAGCAACAAGCTAGCCAGCTAACCGTTATGAGTGATGTATATTTTCCTTCTCAAACGGTATAGTCAGTGGTATGTCTGTTATTGATCTAAGGCAAATACCTGTATATACAGTACACATTATAACTCACGAGCAGCCATTTTAATTTAACGTCACTTGCTGAACTCAGGGTTTAAGGGGTTTTCAAATAGGAATTCCGAGTTCTTTGGTTTTTCCTAGTCGGAGATCGGAAATTCCAAGTTGTAAGTTTGAGTCGAACGCAGCACTAGATTAGATGAAGCAGAGCTAAACTCCTGAGCAACGTGTGTTATCTGGAGGGTAGTTATGGCTCAATAACGCTCCACAGAGCAGCGCAGACTGTAATGGAGGCGACATCATCTG
>CM040990.1:3244471-3293992 GCA_022985145.1 Pangasius djambal | reverse complement strand
GTCCAAACCATCTTAATCTGGCCTCCCTGACTTTGTCCCCCAAACGTCCAACATGAGCTGTCCCTCTGATGTACTCGTTCCTAATCCTGTCCAACCTCGTCACTCCCAAAGAGAACCTCAACATCTTCAGCTCTGCTACCTCTAGCTCTGACTCCTGCCTCTTCCTCAGTGCCACTGTCTCTAAACCATACAGCATGGCCGCTCTCACCACTGTCTTGTACACCTTCCCCTTGAGAATGAGCTAGCCTTTATGTTTTCAAATGTGTCCTGATGATGTGTCATCACTTCAACCACACGAAGCACAAAACGCTGCTCATCTGTAGTCTAAAACATCACTCCCAAATCTCCTGTAAGTGTTCAGTTGTGTTTAGATGGTGAGTGTGACGGCCATAGCATATGATTTACATCATTTTCATCATCACACCGTTCAGTGAGCCCTCGTGCTCTGTGGATGGGGGCGGGGTCATCCTGGAAGAGACCACGCCCATCAAGAGAGAAACGTTTCATGGTAGGATAAAGGTGATCATTCGGAAGAACTGCAGTATTTATTTCCAGTGACAAGTGGAGACAAACCATGACAGCAAAAATAAATGCCCCCAACAGCACCCCTGTGTATCTTAACCTTATAACATTGCATCTTACAAGCCAAATTCAGCTTTACCTGAATATATAACTCACAGAAATTAATAAAACCAACTCAGACTTAAGTAATATAGTAAATAAATAGAGCACAGTGTTCATCCGGTATGGACAGAGTAGTATAACTGACACCATTATGAGCATTGGATCCTTTATTTTCAGGGGAAAAAAAAAAAAAAAAGGAATGACTTCATGCTTAGTTTAAGTCTCTTGCTCAGCAATTATATAAAATTAGTCAAAGACAACAAGACAAAGTTTGGCTTTTTCCATTAAATTTTTATTTTCTAAATGCAACGATTAAAAAACTGTATGCTTTTAAATAACATGAAACCAAATGCCAAATGTATTAGGTCAATAATGTACAGCCCAGAATCCTGTAAGGCGCCAGGTATGGGGGAAAAAAAAAACAAAAAGGGAAGAAAAAGAAACAGAGAGAAAAAAAGAAGTCTAAATACACTCATTTACAAAGAAAGATGTGCATGCATTCATATACACACATATACAAACATACGTACAGTCAGTTCAACACGGTCACTGAAGACAGGAGGAGAGATCAGGACGAAAACCAGTTGAGGGAAAAAAAAAAAAAAAAAAAAAAAAATCTAAAATGAAAAGTCCTAATGACGGATTCCTTTTAAAAACCTAACCTCAAACACTCAGAGGAAGTCTTAAAACAACCCTGCTGTGTTCCACAACACCCCTGTTCACTTCCCCTTAAATACAGAGTCTGACTGGCTTGTAAACTAGCGAGTATGTTGACTATCATGCTTGGTAATTGGCTAGCAGAGTAAAATAATGATCATGGAGATGTCGAGTCATAAACCCTCCCAAAAGACCATTAAATGTTAGAAGGTTTTTCATTGCTTGCATCATCCGCCATGTTGATGATGCAGCAGCGCCCTTCAGGTGAGCAAGTGGGCTCGACCAAGGGAAAGTGGACAAGGGTGTATTAAAACCATTATTGGAACGGGGCCCTATTCTGGGCTTCATAATGACAAAATAATGCCGTTATCCAAATCCCTAAGCTGTTTCAGACATCCTTATCATGGATCACGGTTTCTCTAAATCCCCGTCTCTGATTGGCCGTATCAGTATCGTGGGAATTAAACCCCGCCCTCCCTCCCTGTTTCACGATGGCAGAGCTAAAGATCCTCCGACCAGCCCGTAGTTCGGTTTGAGGTCTATAATAACAGGCAGCCGTTCTTCTTGCCGCGCTTCTTGGCCTGCAGCGCCGCCCTGGTGGCCATTTCAAACACTTCCCTCACGCCATCTTTCGTCTTCGCTGAGCATTCTAAATAACCGAAAGCGTTGATCCGGTTCGCCATGTCGCGACCTTCTTCTGGTTTTACAGGCTCCTGTAACAGACAGTGAATAAATTATCAGCAAAATGATTTGTGCGGTCGTGTCTGAAAGTGAGCTCACAAATTAGTATGCGACAAGAGAGTGTTCAGGATTCACAGGACCAGGAGGCGGAGAAACCAACTGAACCAACTCTGCTGAAGTGAAGTAGGCGGAGCTGACTTGGGCAACTTTATGCAAATGGGAAGTTTTGAGAGTTTCCCCACTCCTCCATTTTATTACCAACTAGACTAGTGAAGCCCACAGACCCACCTTCTTGTTTTCTATTGGCTCAAAAAACAGAGGCTCCTGAAGTCACAGATCAAATGCTGCTTCGACTAAAGCCTGAAACTCGGAATTCTCAATCTCCGTCTAGGAAAACAATAAAGAAAACGCTCCCTCAACTCGGAATTCCAGTTAAATCTGGAAGGGCACATATGGCTGTGATGGTACATCACTCATCACTGTTATCTGTTTAGCTTGTTACTAATAAAAGGTGCACCAAGCTCGAAAATTACACACTGGCCTAATTGCCGAGTTCCGATTTCCCACATCCGGTGTAAGTTGAACACAGAACAAGTTCTCCCAGATAAATTCAGCACAAAGTGAAAATAATCGTTACTATGAGCAAATGTGAGTTTTTGACGTCCTGTCTCCTTTTCGGTGAACTGCTTTTTGTCTGCCAGGTGAATTTTTTTTTATTAGTGTTTGGTCTGAAAACTGCAGTTTTCATCTAAATCGTAATTGCTAACAGCTAAATTGTAGATCCTGGCACCTTTCTAGTGGTTAATTGACTTTTACAGATGTTCAAATATTTAAAATGATGCATTAAGCACAGGCCTAATTGCTCCAGCTATATGCTTGAAGAGAAACTGGTGAGTGTGTCAACTGGTCAGCACATCAACACCCTGTAAGCACGTCTGATAACGCAGTGGTCCGACTCACCGTGTAAAACGATAAGCAAACAGAAACGGAAAGCGCACCTGTTTCATTTTGGACAGCTCTCGTCGAGTGTGCTCGTCGTTACGCAGGTCCTTCTTGTTCCCCACGAGGATGATGGGAACGTTCGGACAGAAGTGCTTCACTTCTGGCGTCCACTTCTCCGGAATATTCTCTGAAAGATAACAAAATGAAGAATATTAATGTTGGGATTTATATTAATAGAATACTGGTGTCTAATTGTGCACTCGGAGGAATTCAACTCTCTAGGATTTCTCATAAATAACGATATGCAGTAGCACTGTGACTGATGTGGGACATCTGTGCGTTTTCAGATGATTTTCCTCCCACACTTTATTCTCTTTCCTGCCATGTTCTTGGTTGTGGGGAAAAAATGGCTGAACATCAGCATTATATACTTCTTTCTTTTTTAATTGTCTCAGACATGGCTCACCCAAGCTATCGGGACTGTCTATAGAGAAGCACATGAGGATGACGTCTGTGTCCGGGTACGAGAGCGGCCTCAGGCGGTCGTAATCCTCCTGCCCGGCAGTGTCCCACAGAGCGAGCTCTACCTGCGCATAACCACACACACACAAGCTCGATTACACTCCAATACATCCTGCAAGAAACATCAGTGGCATCCAGGTTTATCACGTTCTTCCTCAGCACATACAGACGGGTGACGAATTAAAGGAAAACCCCGTGGCTCTGTCACGGCTCCTCTTAGAGTGAAGCGTCAAATCAAAAAAATCAAATCACCACTGCAAATCAAAACTGCGTTTCTTCTGCCTGATCCCTTTTATCCTACCATCAAACATTTCCACCATGATGGGCGTGGTCTCTTCCTCAATGACTCCGCCCCCACCCACAGGGCACGAGAGCTCACGGAATAATGGTTTGATGAGGCTGAAAACGACGTAGATCATACGCCATGACCTTCACACTGGCATTTTCTTCCTTTAATTTGTCACCTGTTTAAAGTTTGGTGCCACTCCACATGAGCATCGGCGTACACAGTATTACTGAACCAAACGCTGCTTTTTGAGATGACGAAACAATGAATGGAAAGAGGAATATATTGTTTAATTAATAACGCAATGAACGTATAAAGAATAAATGACTCAATAAATTGCTCAATCATTTCCTGAATCAATTAATCATTTCGATAATCCAATTAATTAGTGACTCAATAAAACGATCAATTAAAGGTTTAGTGAAATAATGAAGAAATAGATCAGACTTGCTCTGACAGAACCAAAAGGAAAGTTTTTTCCATTAAATTATTTGCCCCCCTTCCTCCAAATACTAATTTTAAGAGGAATTCAGAGCTTCTGTAAATGTAACGATTTGTTTTTAGTCACTCCCCCTGTCTTTTGTACCTGCTTTCCATCCACCTCGATGTCGGCGACGTAATTCTCGAACACAGTGGGAACGTAAACCTCAGGGAACTGGTCTTTACTGAACACGATCAGCAAGCACGTCTTTCCACAAGCGCCGTCCCCAACGATTACCAGCTTCTTACGGATCGCCGCCATCTGACAACATTAAAGACGAAAAATCAGAAAGACAATCACTTTTACTTTGGAATTTTTAACCTTTTTTTCATTCATCCACTTTGTATTTATTGTCTAATTCTCCTTATCACACAGTACACAGTATATCATGCACAATAAAAATACATTTTAGATAATAATAAACATTCCGGGATTGGGACTGTCAAAGGAAATTCAAAATTTGAATATTTGTCCAAATGATGTGTAAAAACTGCCCATCCAAATGTTTAAACCACAATCTGAATAAGGATTGTGCCTGTTTATGGTGTTTCGTTTTTATTCTCTCTCCCTGCTATTACCTCGCAGTGGTTTCTAGTAAACTGGATTAAATTCTGCCTGACTAAATTAAGGTGATCACCAAATAAAGAAATTTTGAGCAAACGAATTTTTAGCTGACACGTGGTAGGACTGACTTTAACCTCAACTCGCAAAATTCTCATTAGGGGTGTAATGATACTCTGTGGTCATGATTCGATTCGATTCGATTCTCAGAATATCTTGAACAAGATTTGAATTAAGAAAAATTACGACTGAAAAGACTTAAAAAAAAAAAAAAATGCAGTCTAATGTGCATTTTTTCTGTATAAAACCAAATGCATTAAAAATTGCTACAAACAGAGGTTTAATATCGTAAACAAAACGTACTACAGGTTCACCTTATCTTACAAAGCAGAAATAGAGCTCCAAGGACGGCTAAAGTGCCTGGTTTCCGTAAATTCTGGTGTTGTTTGAAATCTACTGAAGAGCTCTTTTAACCGTTATAACGTGGGCACGTGAACCTATGACGTATAACGTGTGTTGGTCGTCGCAATCCGGAGCTATCGTTCTCAAGTGCAGACGATCTCCACAACGGAACTCCATCAGTCTACCAGCGTGATCATCTGGGTTTTTTCTGCTTTTTTTACACCCTGACTGCTGGTATTTATGGTTAGGTGATATTACAAAAATATCATATCTACGATCAGTGATAAGCTGCCAGCAAAACAACAGTGTTACGTTACAAATAGTGTTAAAGTTCAATTGCATTTTTATTTAACGTCTACATAAATATATTTGTTTAACATTGTTTTTAAGAATTTAAAATTACAAAATTTTAACCAGTTGCTTCTGCTCAGAGATTACAATTTTTCCAAAAATACTAAAGATTTCCGTGATATCTCAGAAAAGTGCATTTTTGAACATAATTTACTGCAACACTGATATATTATTTCATGGTATTCTCTCAGTACAAATGCAGCATTAAGCATGAGCTTAAGACAGAAATAATGATCTCCAAACCCAGCTACTCGGCATGGAAAAGGAAAAATTGGTCACGCACTTCACAGCGTGTATAAATAATATATAAGTGGAACAGAAAATATATCAGTTTCAGGCTGATACAGCTCAAAGACTTGGTCAGAATTAGAATTAACAGAATAAAACAGAGTGTAACGCAAACAGCGTTTTAAATCCTTAAAGCTGAAGTAGAGAAACTGCCAGAAAAGCGCGATTAAAAAAATTCTGCATTTGTTTCAGAGTGCTAAAGTTAACCCATGGTCCATTCGTCTAACTGAATTCCTGAAAAGACCTTAAACGTCTGTGAAAAACAGTTTGTGTGTTTCCCTCCTTACTGTTCTGAGCAGTTATACGAGGAACAAGGAGTAGTTACGGTGAGGGGGGGGGGGGAAGAGGAAGAGAAAAAAAAAAAAAAAAAAAACCAGAGATAACAACACACACATACACACGTCACTTATTCTGATCATTTCTTCAATATTTGTATTTATTTTAATGATCTTTTGTAGCTCATCTTTTGAGACCTGATGCTATATTTTCGTGTTTTTCCTGCAAAAACACACTAACGAACTCCCTGCAAGCCTCCGGGAGCGCTGAGGAACTGAAGCGATGAGTTTAATCTGGTGAGCAGGAAAGACACTGAACTAAACTGGGTGTGGCAACGGAAACCAGAGCTATTAGGAAAGATGAGTTACAGGAAGTCTCATTTCCTAGAAGCCATGCTTCATGGTTAAAAATTAAAAAAAAAAAAAAAAAACAAGCCTTACGGTATAACATCGCCGAGCCTGAGCGGAGTGATGTGATTATACATTTACATATAACTATGTGTTATACGTTTATATGCTTACGTTATCAAATGCAGCCATGAAAAACCTCCTCATTACGGACCACTGAATACGTCACAAACCCCAAACTACTGAACTGAACAATGCTAACTTTTTAAAACTGAATTCTCGCATAATCGCTCATTTATAAGCAAAAGATTTTCACACGACTGTGTCGTTTGGAATAAACAAATTTTTACAAAAATAATATACATGTATATATACATGTATAAGCATAATATAGTGAAGTTTTCTGTGAGGAGATGTTTATTTAACATGTATGGAAGGAGTCTCCAGTCTCAGCGCTTTGTAACAGTCAGAAGTAAAGCTTTTTTTTTTTTTTCTTTAAGTTTCTGACATCTTCAGGACAGAAGCATTCACGCTTTCTGCACGAAAAACTGTGATTTTTGTCTCAACAGAGGCTTGTGAAGGAACACCTGTTTACAGCTGCTATAAGGTAAGTGATTACAGGAACTCACTTGTTTCATGGACCTTCCACAACATTAAATGTAACTCTAAATGGATTAAAAAGTACAATGCGTCACTGCAAGGAAATATATGAAATCATACGAGGAATAAAACACTTCGAGGTGGTATCAGTAACTCTGCTTCATCACATCAGCCTGCTGTTGATTGTTTTTCTATAACGGCACAACCCCACGTGGGCGATTATCAAAATCTCACTGGAGCGCCGTATCGAGGTTTTCTGTGATCGATGACAAACGAAGCCAATCACATTAACCGCTTCGTTGCACGTGTTGGAAAGTTCAGGACCCCGCCTTACTTCAAGGGTCGTTAGTTGGATTGGTCGAGTGCCGGGACTTTCTGTGCCACTAGTTAAACATTAATAATGACTGACAATAATATTGACACCTGTTTGGTATTTTAATGAGTAAAGGAACTGATAATCAGCACGTAGCTTTGTTAGGCTTCTGTTTGTGCACATCGGATTTAACGTCTCTATCAATGAAGTGTGCAGCTGCTTTATCAGAAGCAGCTTCATCAAGGCTCTTAAGTTTATCATTGCTTTATATCCGTTTTCGCAAATCAAAAGATGTTGCCGTTTTCAATAGTCTGAGGGTTCGAAACATTCCCCAGCACAGTCAGGGGAAAGTCTCAGAGCTCCATGAGGCTTCACTCATCCCTAACATTATGCTTTGGAAAGTGAGTCCTCAAGTAACACAAAGGCAATCAAGGCGTTCTGTGTTCATCTAATCTCTGCATCTCCCCACAAGTCGTTCTGCTTTATTATTATTATTATTATTATTATTAATAGGAGTAGTAGTAGGAATAGTAGCAGCAGCAACATCATCATCATCATCATTATTCGGATTATTTAAAGCTGGAACGACTAATCGACAAAATTCTATAATAAAAATAGCTGGCAGTGAGGTTCATTATTGATCAGCTGATCAGCTGGTGGGACGAACCGCCGGGGTTCTGTAAAGCACAGTCACAGAGCTTTATATTACAGTACAGGAAATCACAACTGACCTCTGTCAGAGTTATTCTACCTATAAATAACGTCAGCTGGACTCTAATGACATTTTTCATTTTAAAAAATGGTTCGAGGCTCAGAAATTAAAAAAAGAAAGAAACAAACAAAAAAATAAGCTCAGGCCCAAATGATTATTACATTATTGTACAAAAAGAAATCCTGCTTTACTTTGTAAAATAAATCTGTCCTGAGGGCACTGTGATTATTATAATTATTATAATTATTATTTCGTTTTTTAAAAGTTTGAGAAGCTTATGCGTCTGGTTTCTGCGGCACACAACTCGCCGCAAGTTGCAAAACGAATTAAATCAATCACCTCATAAGAAGTTAAACCGGTTGATAAACACTTTGTTTCATTTCCTTTAATGCCAGCAATGTATATCTCAGGCCTGTAATTAATGTAAAATTATGTGGCCTGTAAAGTAGAGAGTCTATAAAATGACAGACAGGAGAGGCATCCAAACCCCAAACAAGCATTCCAGACCGGAAGTCAGGTTTCCAAACGAGTTTCCTCAATAACTTAGCAAAGTGTTTTTTTTTTTTTATCATGTTCTACAGGTCTTCCAGGTATGTGTACAAGTAAATCAATCCATCATTAAAAAAAACAACAACCATCAGATTAATCGATTACCAAGATAATCGTTAGTTGCATTATTATTATTATTATTATTATTAAATTCATTCATTAGGTGCATTTGTGTTGTTGTGACGTCAATAAGTAAAGCAAAGTGCGATTCCAAATCAGAAGATTCGGAAAATAACTGCAACAGAGTAAACGGCCAAATACCCGGATGTTTAAAAAAAAAAAAAAAGAAGAAAAACAACAAAAAGCACACGCGCGCTATCGGCCCATCCCGAGGCCTGTAAAACACCAACACCTTCACTTTAACTAACCGCGTACACGCTTTATTTACACAAAATAAACTTTAAATGCGAAAATGTTGCCTATATTTAAATACGCCATCTTACCTTATAACTACTCTTCCTAAATAGCCATTAAGTTTCTGAAAACTGCTAAGCTAACCGGCTAACAGCGGTAGCAGGCTAACGGTAACTAACGCCAGCTCAATGCTAGCAAACGCAAATAAGCGCTAATAAATGAATAGGGTTTATAAAACCGCCAGCCGTCAGCGAACAGTTAATTCATTTAAACAACTTAAATTAGAAAACAAAGATATTCATTTATTTATGTTACCGTTTCTCTGAACGCCGATGAAGTAGCGACTCCTTTCCTGTTCGACTTTAAGCCCCGCCCACATATGATTACGCCACGCCCCTTTCCGGAAGTGCCACGCTGTAAAAGTGGACGCGAACGAGTGACATTTCTCGATGTAAAAATAAAAGACCTATTTAAAGTGTGATTAATTTAAAACAATATTTAAAATATTATTAATAGAAATTTGGTATTTTTTATTACTGTTTATCCCACTTTAAATCACAAAGGTTTTTTTTTTAAAAAATCAAGTCCCCCAACTGTTTCTTTTTAAAGTTTAAAGTCACAGGTTCTTAACCCTGGTCCTGGGGATCCTCCTCTCCTGCACATTTAGTGTTTTTTTTTCTGCAGGAAAAAACAAGTAATCCATCTAATTGTAAAATTCTGATTTGTCAAAAAAAGATTCATAACATAAAACTATGTTTAAAGTGATAAACAGTTTTATGACTAGTTATTAACATCTGTCTTCATTCTCGTGTTTTAAAAGGCAAAAAAAAGAAACTATTATTATTATGTGAATCATTTATTTATTCATCTTCAGTAAGCGTTTTATTCCAGTTAGGGTCAAGGGGTTTATGGGATATGTAGTTTTTGATTGTAGTACTTTATTATACGTTTTTCAGTACAGCTTCAGTACGGGCATAAAAAAATCTCCATGACCCAAAAAAACCGTCTTTCAGCTCAACCTTCGCATATGTCTAACTATCTAGTTGGCTAAATTAATTGTTACGACCACCAAGGATGAATCCCTGATACGTTTCAGATGACAGAAAGGAGCTAGCTCGCTAGTTAGGCAAACCGCTTAATGGTAGCTGGGCTGAAGAACGAGGGATTATGGGATATGTAGTTTTTAAGACGTGACTATTATTGAGAAAGCTGTAAAAGTTGTACTATAATAAAAACCTCTCGTATTCGTATTATAAGATAAAAATACGTATTACGTATAATGAATAATAATATAATGGCGTATGATGTATAATAAGAAAGTCAGCATACTCAATAAATAAATAGAAATGTTTAGTGAGACGTAGAAAACTACCGGAATTCGCTTCCGGGTTTAGAGATGACGTAAACACGTCGTGCGTATATGTGTTTGTGTCAGACCGCTAGAGGGCAGTATGGCGACGACGCTGTGAGCTGAACCGCCAAAGATAAAAATAGAGCCGGCTTCTGTTTTTGGTTTCAATCCGGGGCGGTGGAAGGAAGGTGCAGGCTCAGCGGCGGTTAATCCTTAAATCTCGCTGCGTCCGGAAGAGCAAACACACATCATGGACAGCCGAAAGCGCCTGAGAGAAGAGCCGCTGTTTGTGGAGAGGCTAAAAACGCCGGAGAAACCGATTGTTGCCGGGCAGCCGCGGACAGAAGACGGGGATTTCAAGCACTGGGACACCGAGGATACCTGCACCTTTCTTCGGCACCACAACCTCGGAGAATGGGAACAAAAGTTCAGAGGTGATTTACTCCCTGCTTCACCAAAAAAAACGTCACAAAAATGCTAATGCTATTTCCAGAAAAGGTTCTATCCAAGTTATTTTTTTTCGATACCCGTTTTCCGACGTTTGCTCCGCCCCTGCTCGCATATTCATTAGAAACGCGTTTCATTGATTGGCTGTTGAAGGTCGAGGCGAAGAGCGGGAAATTTCCAGCCAATCCTAGCATGTGGGCGGAGTCTGACCCAAAACGGATGTGGGGAAAAAATCCCAACGTGTCATATTATTATAAGAATTATTGTTAGTGATATTCACTATGATATGGCAAAAATAAGTTTATACTGTGATATAAAATATTATTATATTGTCACTATATAAAAATTATAGTTATATTGATATTAATGTTATTTATTAGTATTATATTATTACTATAGCGATGCTATATATAGATTGCTGAATAATGATACTTACAGATGCGTTAACATGCATTAAACTGAACAATCTACATTTTTTATGCTAAGGTTTAGGGAAGGAGTCTCCAGTGCCAGCGCTCTGTAACAGTCAGTGAGTTTTCCAACACTGGAATTAGACTGGATCTCTGTTTATAACTGCTGTAACGTAAGCAAGAACCAGAACTAACCTGTTTCAGAAATGAACTGTAACTATAAATGGATAAAAAGTACACCGTGTTGTCCTGTAATGAAAAAGTTAAGTTAGTGTTGCAAATTGCTGTGGATTAAGAGGCATAAAACACTTCAGCATGTGCTGTTCATATTCATATTCATATTGCTTCCCCAGCTCTAGCAGATGGAAAGATATTTAATGGGAAAATGATAGGACAAGAAGTGAGATGGACAGACAGGCAGATGGACAGACAGGCAGACACTGTTCTCATGCAGAGACAGTATGAGCGGTTTGTTGTTCTGCTCCCACACTTCACATATTTTGTCTGGTGTGTGTGAGAGAGAAAGAGACCTTCATTTCAAGGCTGAGAAACTGAGTGTGGAACAGAAATGTCTCCGTCCTGAGAATGATAAAGTGTAATATTAACCTTTACAGTGCTGCCGCGTTACCTCCTCGAACCTTTACGGCTCTGCCACGTTACCTCCTCGAACCTTTACGGCTCTGTTGCGTTACCTCCTCGAACCTTTACGGCTCTGTTGCGTTACCTCCTGGAACCTTTATGGCTCTGCCGCGTTACCTCCTGGAACCTTTACAGCTCTGCCGTGTTACCTTCTCAAACCTTTATGGCTCTGCTGCGTTATTTCTTGCTTTTTGTATAACTTGTTTTTCTCCTCTCTCTTTCTTTCTTTCTTTCTTTCTTTCTTTCTGCATGTGAATGTGTGTGTAAGTGATTATGACTCTTGGTGTGTGTATCCACAGAACACAAGATAACAGGAGTCAGCCTGCGCTATCTCACTGATCTACAGCTGGAGAAGATGGGCATAGAGTGAGTGTGTGTGTGTGTGTGTGTGTGTGTGTGTGTGTGTGTGTGGTTACAGTCTTGTAAGAGAACTACAGATGTTGCTAAAATGTTGTAGTAATGTTTGATCATTTAAAACTCCACTACTTTCCAGCAGAAACACTGATAATGGTGACCATGCTGTTAATGGTTACGTGGTTACTGAGCACCACGTTTGTACTGAATGAATGTCATTTCCTGTTATCTGGCTCTCTCGCCCAGGCCGCTGGGCTCCAGGCTGCAGGTCCTCCACTGTCTCCGTAAACTCTGGCAGATCTCATCGGAGCACATGAAGGTGTGTTGGAAAGTTTCTGTCTGCTGTGTTTCTAAATCAGGACCTAAAATACTAACAGTGATGACACACGAGTCAGCGACAGCCAAAGAGCTCAAAACACAGCCGGTCACATGGCATCATGAAGATGGCTTTTTTTATTTTTTTTCCAGGTCACGATTTTCTGTTTTAAAATATCCAGGACTGTTAGACTAAAAAGCCTAAGGGAAATCAAACATGTCCACCATTGTAGGTTTAAGGAGAGGACAGGAGGCGTAATGATATTATCAGCTATAACAGAATATAATCAATGATAAACGTAAAGTTATATCGTGTAGGGACGATAATATCGTTATATCGCACAAGCCTAACTGCCGTCATTTAACTGGTCATTAATTAGCTAGAAAACAAATCTTACAGCAGCCTATTTATCATCGATCACTTTTTTTTTTTTTTTTTTAACAATGTGACAGGCGAACAGGAGGGTGGGACTTAGCTAAAGTAGATTGGTTTAGTGAAAAGTGGGCGTGGCTAAACAACGCTGCCCTGCAGTCGGTCGTGGAGTCTCACAAGTCGCCCGCCTTCCCACAATGCCTCCAGCATTTCCTCAAAGGATGAAATGTTATGATTAGTGATGATTTTTATAATCACAGGAGTCGGATCATACGTATTCGAATGTATTGATTCGAATACAGGGCATCTGTGCAGGAAATTCAGCGACGTTTCAGGAAAAAAAAAAGGTGAAAATTCTGTTCAAATAAGACTGGCGCTTTATTTACAGCACTAACGGAACCTCCATAATTCAAATCACGTTTCACATTTTTATGCCACTGTGTGATTGGCAGTTAAAAGCAGTTCTAAAAGTTAAAAAGTAATTCTGGCTAATTTTTGATAAGATTTGGATTTTTTTTTTCATTTCAGGAGAGAGATAACGAGTAAATAGTTCTGTTTTCGCTCAGGTGTTCAACGATCCGATTCACGGCCACATCGCGCTCCACCCTCTGCTGGTGCGCATCATCGACACTCCTCAGTTCCAGAGGCTGCGGCACATCAAACAGCTGGGAGCCACGTACATGGTGTTTCCTGGTGCCTCGCACAACCGCTTCGAACACTGCATAGGGTGTGTGCGTGTGTGTGTGTGCGTGTGGGTGTGTGGTGCAAAACATACAGTTCAACCAGTTAGGCTGGGTTTCATTTGTTTAATCATCCAAAGATAGAGTTGCCATATGTTTGAAACCACCTTTATAAAAGATTCGTTTATTAATGAAGCTACAGCTTCAGCTCTGCAACTAGTCAAAGCAAGTACATGCCTGAAATATTCAATATTCCTCCATATTCAAGTAACTTCCGAGTGTACATTTATAGGAAGATAATCAACGACAAGGTGGTGTCAAAGCGGAGTCATTGTTATTATCATCACCCCAAAGTTGATTATCATTTTATTAAAACTGCTATTTTTCTGTATTTTGTCTCTCAGCGTTGGATATTTAGCAGGTTGTCTCATCCAAGCTCTGAACGAGAGACAGCCCGAGCTCCTCATCACCAGACAAGACATCCTGTGTGTTCAGATCGCCGGCTTGTGCCATGACCTGGGTAAGGAGACACACACACACACACACACACACACACACACACTATAGTGCATGTCTTTCCTAAACTCATATTCAGTGTAAATCCTACTCATAACATTTTCACACAAAACTACAGACGGCTGACAAATTAAAAGAAAAAATTCAATAAAGTCTGTCTGTTATGTGATGGACAAGTGAACACAAACCATGCTAGCGCAATAAATCAAAAAAATAAATAAATAAACGCACCCCTACAACATAACAGAGCCACCGGGGTCTCCTTTCATTTACCACCTGTATATAGATAATTAAAAGTAAACAGTTACATGGTGCTTTTTAAATAAGGGAAATTGCTACACTATGCCAGAACATAAAAAATAACACTTTTTAGAGAAAATAGTAGGGGGGGAAAAAACTCAACCACACGTATCCCTTAGCTCATCTTATTGCAGGAGCTGAGAATCCTGCTCTCCTCCATTTTGTTTTGATTGTATTTGGGGGCGTGGCCATGTCAAGACAGTGCAGACATAGTCCAGCACCACTTCCTGGAAATCTAATCTAATCATGCCCTTCTCTGATTACAACAATACCCCCCGAGTATGACTTCGAACTGCGATTGGACAGTGGTTGCATTTCAGTGCAGCACATCTGCAACCCAGTGATGAAAGTGAACTGCAATGCAGTTGGAATCGTGTTCATTTCTGGCACAAAGTCAGCGTTTAATTCTTGATGTTCACTGCAGAGATCACGGAGTGTGAGAGCAATGCAGTGAAGGGTTTGCTTCACTGTGGGATTGTTTTTCTGTCTGGCACAGAAACTTCTCCAAAGAGGAAGCCCTGGCGATGCAGGAAGGAAAATATCATGATGTCCGGAATAAAACTGCAGTTCCTTTTTATTTTACTGAAAAATAATCATGTCCAGTCATTTAACAGACCACAAGACTATTTAAATTTGTGATTCTTCCTCTTTTTAAATCATGAGACAAGCCTTATGCAGTAGAATCAAATAAAAATGGCTGACTGTTATTATCCTTGGCAGGTCATGGTCCTTTTTCCCACATGTTTGATGGAATGTTTATTCCGAAGGTCCGACCCACACTGAATTGGAAGGTAAGAACCTAACCCAAGTTAACATTTAAAATGAATATAAAATGCAACATGGCTACTTTCCACATGTACAAAGAAAACGATTTGCTCGAAATTTAGCGTGCATACATTTCCTCTGCAGCATGAGAATGCATCAGTGCAGATGTTTGACCACATGGTGAAAGCGAATAATCTGGAGGGCGTGATGGAGGAGTACGGTCTCTCTCTACCCAACGACCTCATCTTCATTAAAGAGCAGATCGCCGGGCCGCAGGACTCCATCTCCTCAGCCAAAAACGTACAGTGTTTGTGCTATTTCTACTCGCTGATATGATTTGCAGAATAACCGATGTTTCATTTCCTCGTTAGTGGCCGTTCAGAGGCAGATCAGAAGAGAAATCGTTCCTGTACGAGATCGTAGCTAATAAGAGGACCGGCATCGATGTGGACAAGTGGGATTATTTTGCAAGGTGAGTTTGTGGACCGAATAAAGAAACGAGCTGGGCTCGTCATCGTGTGTCCGCTTTTAGGACGCCGCGACAGTTCAGTTTAGAGACGCAGCACCGTGTCTGCTGTTTTCTGGAGCGCTGGTTAATCAGTGTGTTGTGTATTTGTTGCTTGGGAAGGGGAGGGTTATAACATATATAGGTAGGTAGCTGAAGTTAGAATTACAACACAACAAATTTCAGGGAAAACGGAAATCAAGACCGAGTTTGGATAGAAATAAAACGGAAGGACGCAGTAGTGGAGAAACCAGATATTACTGCATGACTTTGGACTGTTTTTGCACCATTTTGGTGGGTTTAATAACAAAGTTCTTACACAGTTCTCACGCTCTTGTGGAAATTGTATTAATAATAAGTATTATTTGATTTTAAAGTCCCAAACAGTGGGTAACAGTGTGTGTTTTTTTTATTATTATTTACCCTCTAAACAGAGACTGCTATCACCTGGGCATCCAGAACAACTCCGACTACCGTCGCTTCCTCAAGTTCGCTCGAGTGTGTGACGTGAAAGGCAAGAAACACATCTGCACCAGAGACAAGGTACAATCCATTCCCACAATGCTTTGCATTTTCATTCTAGAAAAGTGGGGAAAAAAAATTATTAGGACCTACTTTGATTTCTTGTCAAATATTTATCAGTACAAAGTGCCTCAAAGTTTATAGAGCAGACGAGCTTGCACCTCTTTAAAGCTAAACTATTATTTACTGTATATTGTAGCATTTCTGTTCACCTCCCAGTTTTAACATGAAATAAATCAGTTGTGTGTTTTTTTTTTTTCCCCACAGGAAGTAGGTGATCTATACGACATGTTTCACACTCGGAACTGTCTGCATCGCCGGGCATACCAACACAAAGTGGGTAACATCATCGAGGTCATGTGAGTACACTCACCATACCGAGCGATAATTTACACTCACTGTCTCTCTCGATGTATATCAATATTAATTGTCGAAATAATTTACAACGATTAACCCTCTACGGTACGCGGTGTGATATCAAAGAGGAAAAACTTATTTGTGATGATTTTCCTGCTTAAAATTGGACACTATAAGAATATCAGTTAGCATTTTCATTATTTTGCAGTTTATTTATTTAATATTAGTTTGTTGCTTCAAGGCAACATTGTACCACAACGGACAAATTAAAACATTTGACATTTTCATTCAGGAAAAAAGAAATGTATTTACTGAAATCATCAAAGTCTTTTACAAATCACTTGAACAAACAGATTTATCTAGTTTTAAATGTAATACACATTTATTTTTTAATAAAAAAATAACATTTCTTGTCTAGCTGTTGCTCTCGGGCAACATTGTACCATCATGGAACACAAGTATAACAAAACCATAATAAGTTATAATATCAAAAGATTACATTTAGTGTTGTTTCAAGCTAAAACATCAAAAATCAACATAAATTGGCACCTCATTGTGTGTGAAATTTGAGGAAGCAATTCCTCTCAACAGAAAAACAAAAGGTATGTAGCACATTTTGAGCACTGCACTTTTACAATGCCTGAACAACCTGGGAATTTGCATCGCCCGTGACCTGTCTGTTCAAAGCGAACCAGCGTTGATTGTCGTGGTTCTACAGGGGCTTTTGGACGCTTTTCAGGTTGTTCCTCCTCACTGTGCTGTGACGGTCTTCCCCCGTCTCTCTAAGCTCTTCTTCTCCATACAGAGACACGCTGCAACATCAGCTTTGAATTTTGCAAGGCTGTACACATCCTTTGGGGGGATATCACAGGCTCTGCAATCTCTCCGGGAGAGGGACCAGGCCTCAACAACAGCCAGATCAAGCATGTGGAAGACCAGTCGGTGATGCCACTTTTTGGATCGAATCTTTGTTCTGTAGAGGGCGATGAAGGAGTCCAGTAGATCAACCCCTCCCATCGCTTTGTTGTACGTGGTGACAATACTCGGGCATTTCACCTCTTCCTTTTTTTTGTCCCATCTCATCACAGTGCTTGCTGGATTCGCTGAGGCAAAGGTTGAAAGTAGAGTGACTGCACGATTATCATGCCACTTCACAGCCCTGAGAATAACCCTATTATAAATGGTCTCCCTTTCCTCAAAAGCCCCTCTTCCTTTCTTTTTAATGTCTTGATCAGTGGGGAGACAGCATCCAGCCAGACGGATAGTTCTGATTGTGCTAAGGCAGTGAATCTTTCTCTTTTCCAACAGCATCTGCAGGTCAACACTGGAGAACCAGCTGTCAAAGAACACCTTGTGGGAGATGTTGTCTGGAATGATGCTTGAAAGGGTTAGCACTATGTTGCCACTTGCACCTATGTCAGGCTGCCCATTGCAGGGGGAGATACACCCAGTGTATACCTCAAAGTTGTAGACTATGCCACTGCTATCAGAAAGAACAAAGATTTTACATCCCCAGCGTTTTGGCTTTTTGGGATTGTACTGTTTCATGGGGTTCTTCCCCTTGAATGGGACAATTTGTTCATCCACACACAGATTTTCATCAAGTGGGATTGCTTGGAACTTCTCCAAGAGGGATGTTAGCAGTGGATGCACCTTGTACAGCTTGTCATATGCTGGGTCTCCAATAGGAGCTTGCTTTACATTGTCAGCAAAGTGTAGATTGCGCTTTATAGCCTCCCAACGATGCAAGGCCATGGTGTTTGCAACAGTCTATTCTTGTTGCTGATTGCCAGTACATTCTGCATTCTGGAAGTCCAGAGATTGACATAGAAACAAATGCCAAAGAATTGCTCAATCTCCTCAGCTGTGACTTTGAGTGGTTTGCTTGGATCACACTGTATGGCATAGAGGTTGGTTTGTTCTACTATATTGTCAATACAGCTGCTAGTGAGAAGGCCTCTAAAGTATTCAGCAGGATGTTTCACATCTGATGCCTTCGGCAATCTGCCTTTCCATTGTGGTACTGGAAGGATTGTCCTGCATTTTTTCCACTCTAATTTCTTAGCTCAGGTGTATTGCTGCTGGCAAGCCTCTAAAAAAAAAAAAATAAAAAAAATTGTGAGCTGCAAATGAATTTATCATCAATCATCCTACTCTAATCAAGCCTACTACTATACCTCCATTTTCACCATCACCATGTCCGTCATTCTCACTCTGAACTTCTTCCTGTTGGTTTTCTACCATTCTGGTACTTCTGGCTTCATCCTCATCTTCATCCTCACTCTCGCTCTCACCTCATCTTCCTCATCACTATATGACACCACATCCTCACTCTCATCAACTGGCAGTGCTACCTGTGCCACCTGTGCTTTAAATCTTTTTGAAGTGCCATAGAAAACTTGCGGATTCATCTCCTGCATTAAATCATAATATGTGAATGACTATTCTTATAGATTCATTAAAAAATAATGCAAAATGCAAATACACTTAGATAATTCTAGCTCTTTTCCTTACAAATAAAGTATACTTGTATTCCAATCTAGTATGCCTGGCATGGCCTTATGATTCCATTATGGTACAATGTGGCCTTGAGGCAACATGCAGTTTTATGTAATTTCCTAAAATACATTTGATGATATATAATGTAAAGTTTTTGAAAATACTTCTTTATTTACCAATGAAGGTGACTCAGATTTTTTGCAGGCGATTATCTGGACGAAAATTGTTGAAAAATGCACTTGTCTCCATATTTTCTCTAAAGAAATGTGACTTGTGCACATCTGCTGAAAGAGGAAGCAAGATGGCCCCTTGTGGGTCACGTGACCACTCTTTAGCATTTTCATTGGCTAGTATTTGAGTTCTCCTCCTTGAAATAGCATTGATCAATTAAATGTGTGTCTCATTTATAAAAAAAAAAAAAAAAAAAAAACAAAACTACAATAGGCTATGTTTCCTCGAGGCATCATGGTATCCTAGAGGGTTAAGTAAGGTACTTTGGTTATATTTTTAGTAAGAATTTTAAAAAGCTAAAAATAAAAATGGACAGTCTGTGCTGCAACAAATCTGAAATACACTGTAAACATTTAGAGTTTTATACATTTATAGTTTATTTAAAGAAAAATAAACAAAAGTTATATGATCGATAGTTACAGTCGTTAGCTGGAGACGTCATATGTTTTCATTTTGAAGATTTTTTTTTTTTTTTTTTTTTTCTTCTTCTTCTTCTTCTTCTCTCCTTCTTCTCCTACATATTTCTAGTCTGCAACATAAACCCTGACCTATGGGATAACTCTCAAAGCAGTGGGTAAAACCACAACATGGCGTCTTCGGGTTAAGTGATCGGACACGTACACACTCCAAACTGACACTTAAAATGTGTGTGAGGAAATGTAAAAGTTTCAAATCCCGTACTGCGAATAATCCGGTTTTATGTGGGTGTGTCCAGGGTGTAGCATCGCTACGAAACTGCTAATCTGTTGCACAAGTCCATGAGTATTTAAAGAATGTATTGGATTAAAAGATTAAATAGAAAGCATTTAAAAAGGTATGCATGTCAAAAAGGTGTGGCATTTTTCAACTTCTCAGCATTCAGTGTAAAATTCAATTCTGTTGATGGTATAAAAAACTCGGTGCAGTAATATGTGGTTTCTCCGCTACTGCGTCCTTCCGTTTTATTTCTATCCAAACTCGGTCTTGATTTTCGTTTTTCCCTGAAGTTTATTGTGCTGTAATTCTAACTTCAGCTACCTACCTATATATATTATAACCCTCCCCTTCCCAAGCAACACACTACATGTTTCGAAGGCTCTGTTCTGCCTTGGTATTAACATCCACCTCATGGAGAGCGGAGACTAATCCCAGCTCACGCCGCATGTTTTCAGTTGCGAAAACCTCCAGTAATCCAATGTCACTTCAAAAGCAGAACCAAAACAAACGGGACGTTACCGAAACCCGAACAAAATCCAGTTTATATTTAGCCATCAGATGGCGTTTGGCTGCTGTCAGGCACGCAGTTTAGTTGATATTGACATTTTATGCAGCCTTTGCTCAGTTTTGTGTGCTTTCAACAAACCCTACACAACTGAAGAGAGGGAAATGAACACCGAAATAAAGTTTGCATTTAGTCAGTGCATTTACTGATAACACTGTCCCTGTATGTCCAGAATTTACATTATACAGAAACTTGCAATGTGGCTGACTAGTCAGTTTTTTTAAATGTTTCTTTTTCTTTTTTTTTTCTTCTTTTTTTTCTAAATTTTTTTGTTCATTTTGGCACAGCAGGTATTATATAACCGTTATCAGTGTGTCTCGGTCTCTATTTAAATGTAAGCGAATGTTTGCTATTGACCATGTTAACTGCTTTGTCCAAAAGGTAAAATTTTCGCCTCGCCTAATCCCTTCTCTGAATCGGATCTAAAATGGATCACAAGGTTTTGGACGGATTTGTGGAGTCCGTGTCAGCTCCAATACACACGGTCATTAAAGCAAAAAAAAAAAAAGGGACGTACCAAATCCTAAGAAACTTAGTGTAATTATTTCACCGATTCTACTTTTCACTCAGGTTGTTGCCAGTAATATAATTTGTAATGAATATTGTTGTATTAACTTAGAAAAGAATGCAAAATATTAGCATTTTCAGTAGTGCTTTCAGACGTCTGGAGCCCACTGTGTGTATACAGTCTCCTCTTCACGTCCTGGAACAGCAAGGCCAACGCTTTTAGTTTTTGCTATACGCTGAAGACATTTTGGGTTTGAGATCAAAAGATGAATTCTGAGATCAGAATTTCAGATTTCATGCCCTGATGTTTACATCTAGATGTGTTAAACAGCTCAGAACATAGCACCTTTGGTGTCAGATCACCCAGTTTCTAGGTGAGCAAAAGTATTGGAACAGATAGTCTTAAAGTAAATAACATATATTTGGTTGCATATCCCTTGCTTGCAACAACAGCGTCAAGCTGGAGACCCACTGCCATCACCACACTGTTGCATTCTTCTTTAGCGATGGTTTTCCCGGCTTGTACCACAGCTTCTTTCAGCTGTCGTTTGTTTGTTTGTTTGTTTGTGTGGGGATTTCTCCCTTCAGTCTCCTCTTCAGGAGGTGAAATGCATGAGTTAAAGGTCTGGAGATTGCATATAAGCCACCTTCAATCCTCTACTTTCCAGGATTATAACTCTTCTTTTAGTCCTTCCCAGCATTCTTGTATATTCAGGCATTCCCAAAGTACACGAAAATGGTTTGCTTAATGGCATCCATAATTTCTCCAGCACACTGAGGGCTTGTCATCTATAAACGTTACAAATAATTGTTTCATTGAAAATTCCAAGTGTTTATCCATTCCTCAGCTGTTATCTTCATTGCACCATCTTTCTCCCATTTTTCTTTAATGTATCTGTTGATCATGATGCTCCTCAGAGCTTTATATATTTTAGAGATAATCCCATGTACATTTTTACCAACAAGTCCACCAGTTTTTTTTTTTTTTTTTTTATGTTCTCCATTACTTTTCTTAACTTTTTGAAATCAAAGTCATTTCTAAATTGAAGGTGCCTGTTTCGAAGTCTTAATTCTTCAAAAGCACTCTTTCTTTTAGTGCCTGAAAACTCAGCATGTCTCCATTTCTGAATTAGTACGTACGGCTGTAATTCCTTTTGCTGTCCAAATTTTAAATAGGTCTAATCTGTTGGGTATAAAATCCGAGTCATACGTCCCACCATTGCAGTATTTCTGTATGCTTTGCTAGATCTTGCTTTCTTACTACAATCTTCCATACTAACATAGTGATCTTGTAATGATCAGAGGCGCAATCACTTTCTTCCTCTTAACCCCTCAAATCTACCTCAAGACCTTGCTATGGTCTCAGGCAAATATAAGAAATGTGGTAATGTATTCATTTTAATTGTATTCATTCTTGATCCCATAGATTTAAAAAAAAAAAAAAAGAAAAAAAAAAAAGAAATGAGATTCCACCTATTTAAACCGCTCGTGATCCGATCACAGGTCTGACCAGGGTCTAAGAGTGTGATGCATGCTGAAGAAAAAGTGTGTGTGTGTGTGTGTGTGTGTGTGTGTGTGTGTGTGTGTGTGTGTGTGTGTGTGTGTGTGTGTGTGTGTGTGTGTGTGTGTGTGTGTGCCAGGATAACAGAAGCTCTGGAGAAGGCAGATCCTTACATTCAGATTCAGGGCTCCTCAGGAAAGATGTACAGAATCTCAGAAGCCATCGAGGACATGGAGGCTTACACCAAACTCACAGGTCAGATCATTACCAGCTTTTAATAAACACACCTGACGATAATCAGTCACCCGATCCATCACATACGTTCAGCCCGCACAGCATTAACGTGCTCATGTGGAAGCTTTAATAATATCGCCGTTTGATATTCGGGCAGCCATTTTAGTTACGGCGCCCTTCACTACACACACATGGCATATTAAACACGATGGCTATCTTTAGTCGGTTCTTTAGTAACGGTTGGTCTGGGAGATATGACAAGAATATGATACTATGTATTTCATATGCTATGTATTTCATATGCTATGTGTCATAATGCATAGTTTACCAAATCTATGATGCATGGAAATGGAGGGGGGAAAAATCATAATCTCACATTTCAAACATTCAGTTAAAAAAAAATCCGCTAATTTCATGGTCTATTCATTTTAGAATTATTTAAAAAAAATAAACAAGGTAAAAAGATATCACGATACTCACGATATTTCTGTACAGTGCATCATGGTATTGTTACTCATGATGTTGATATTATGTCATCATATTGCTCAGATTGCTCACACACGTTTTAAATGAAAATGAATAGAAATAACGTTCCTGGCGTTAGGACACAATAATAAATGTAATAAGGAACGATCATGTATTTACTCCACAGTAATAATCTTACACGCTGCGTATCGCACTGTATCGTGTGACAGAGTGTGTATACAGATCGTGAAAACGTCAGTTTGGCCGTTTGTGACATCTGACCTCTCGACCTCTCGACAGATCACATTTTCGAGCAGGTCCTGTACTCGTCTGATCCAGCGCTGTCTGAAGCTCAGGCCATCCTCCAGAACGTCCTCTGCAGACGTCTGTACAAATGCGTGGGGCAGACGACGCCTGACGCTCACTATGACGTGTCACAGGTCAGAGGTCACAACGCTCAGTAATGCAGTTATCGTTATCCGTTCGATTTGGGTTGCGTCTTGAATGACAGCCGTTTTGTTAATGTAACAGCGAAGAAAAATGTGGTTTGGGACTAAAGTTTTACTGAGAGACAGGCAGGCAGGCACGCACGCAGACAAACAGGCAGGCGCACGCAGGCAGGCACGCGCGCACGCACGCAGACAGGCACGCACGCAGACAGACAGGCAGACACGCAGACAGACAGGCACGCACGCATGCAGGCAGACAGGCAGACACGCAGACAGACAGGCACGCAGGCAGACAGGCAGACACACGCAGGCGCGCACGCAGGCAGGCGCGCACGCACGCACACAGACAGGCACGCACGCACGCACACGCAGACAGACAGACACGCATGCACGCAGACAGACAGACACGCACGCACGCAGACAGACAGACAGACACGCACGCACGCAGACAGACAGACACGCATGCACGCAGACAGACAGACAGACAGACACGCATGCACGCAGACGGGCAAACAGACTATTTCAACTTGACTTAACTAACCTCACCCTTTACTGTGAGGTGCAATAATTATGATGAATCACATGATGGTTATAACTGGTTCCCACACCCAGATTACAGCTTTATACTGGTGTCTGTGTGTCTGTGTGTGTGTGTGTGAGAGATACCTAATATCAACACAACACACCTTATGAATTACACACTGAGTTCTGTTTTCTGGGAATAGACATGTTTCCACACAGACACTGCACTGCTCCTGTCTCGTGTAATAACATATAACAATAATTAAAGGCCAAAACTATTAGCTGCTGCTGCTGATGTTAAATTGGTACTTGGTCAAGACTAATATCTTTTTGTTTGTTTTTTTAAAATTTATAACTGAAATTGAAAGTTTAATAAATGAAAGGTATTTTTTATTATAATTTATAACATTTAATTTTCATGTAACATTATTATTATTATTATTATTATTATTATTTGATTTAGATTTATTTTATTCTAGTAAAATAGCAAATAGTAACAGCAATATAATAATAAAAAAATAATAATAAAATGCTAGTTAATGCTAGCAGCTCACAGGTTTCATTATTTATTCAGTTTTGAATTTCAGGATGTATGAAGCATTAATATTTGCTGTTTGTGTGTGTCCCCTCTGTCAGGAGATGTTGTCCGAGTGGTCCCGCGAGGTGTCCGAGTGCAAACCTGACGGCATCGAGGTGGATTTGATGCCCGAGGACTTTGTAGTCAGCGTAAGTAAAGAAAATGTCTGCCTTTGTGTCCAGAGCAAAACCAGCTAGCGTTTGCGTGTATCCCAGGTCAAAGGTCACACGGTGTAGCAGAGGATTCCGCACCACACTGTGCCTGTGTGACTGCGAGTGTGTGTTTTAGTAGTGTGTACAGTTCCTCACGGGGAAGTGCACTGACTCTGGCTGATGATGTGGCAGGTGGTTTATATGGATTACGGAATGAAGGAGAAGAATCCTGTGAACAACGTTTACTTCTACTGCAAGAACGACTCCACTAAAGCCATCAAGATCCGCAAGAACCAGGTATTCACCTCTCTACTGCAAACATTCTCCCAAATATCATCTCTTTTTCTTCTTCCTCCTTCTCTTCTTCCTCCCTCTTCACCTCCTCCATTTCTTCTTATTTTAATTCTTTCTCTTCTTCTTCCTTTTTCTTCCTCCTCTTCCTGATCTTCTGCTTCTTCCTCTTTTCCTTTTTTCTTCCTGTTCCTCCTCCTCCGCCTGCTCTTCTTTTTCTTCCTCTTTTTTCTTCTTTTTCACCTTCTTCCTGCTCTTCCTCTTTTTCCTCCTCTTCTTCCTTCTCCTTGTCCCTCTGCTCTTCCCACTCTTCTTCTTCTTCTTCTTCTTCTTCTTCCTTCTCCTCTTATCAATCTTCTCACTTCTTCATCCTACTCTTAATCCTCTTCCTCTCTTTCCTCTTCCTCTTCTACTTCTTCTTCTAATTGTTGTTCCTCTTCCTCCTCCCACTCTTTTTCTGTCTCTTATTTTTCTTCCTCTTCATCCTCATGCTGCTCTTCTTCCTCCTCTTCTCCTACTAATTTTCTTCTTCCGGTTTTCCTCCTCCTTCCTCCTCCTCTCCCTCCTCTGTAGTGCACTATTTTGGGGAGCCGTATGAGAGCTTAATACAAGACATCTAGTGTGCTCGTGAAATCCCACAATGCACCACAACTGGTTATTCTCGAAATCACCTAGCCTAAAGCGGACAGAATACCCACAATGCACTTTGCTGTGTGGAAGGAAAGGACACAGACTGTCTCGAATAACAGATGATGATGTAGTGCAGTGAACCGTAGCGTTAGTATGCCATGCACTGCCGTGCGTTTTACTCCTGCAGGTATCCAAGTTGCTGCCGGAGCGATTTGCCGAGCAGCTGATCAGAGTTTACTGCAAAAAAACGGACGAGACGAGTCTGGAAGCGGCGAAGAAGTACTTTGTGCAGTGGTGCATGAACAGAAATTTCTCCAAACCGCAGGTAAAGTTCAGCTCACTGCAGGTGTGTTTCTGTTCCACCTGACGAGGATCAGGAACTCGCATATCAGGAAAAACTACATTCACACCGCACGTAAATACACTTAACCCTGTGTCGTGTGTGTGTGTGTGTGTGTGTGTGTGTGTGTGTGTGTGTGTAGGATGGTGATGTCACAGCACCAGAGCTCACTCCCCTGAAGCGTGACTGGCAAAATGAAGATGATGGAGACTCTGAGAGCGACGATGACATCGGCGGTCAAATAACGATCAACGGTGGAAAACGCGTAAAAACAAACCTGTTCCATTCTCCGAAAGAAAAACTGAGCTAAAGTGTTGGCACCCCCTGCTGGCAGGATGGAAAAAAACGCTCAGGCTCAGTGTTTTTTTTTTTTCCTCCTCTTCTTCTCTTTTTTTTTTTTTCCCCCTCCTCCTCCTCCCATCACCACCAGAGGACGCTTTAGACGTTTTTCCTTCTAGTGGCGGTAAATGACAGGAAGGTAAAGATCCACTCAGGCAGGGTGTCTATTAATATTAACCTTTCAAATCACAATGGTTTATAATATCGTACGCCGATGCGTACATACAAGGGCCGGGTGAAATGACAAAAATATCATGTGACAATACCTGACAAACATTTTCTACAAAAGCATGTATCTTGATGTATAATATAGGCAAAAAAAAAAAAAAGAGTGCTGCTTAAATATAAAAAAAAATGTTGAACTGAATGCGATGATACTTTTAGGTTTTTGTCTACAAGAACTAAATTCTAACACTGGATAATCTGCAGAAAACACAAGATTAAATGTAAAAAAGACACAATCAGCTGTTCCGTTTCAGTTCCAGTTGCTCATAATTGTTTAAAAAATTGATACGTTTATAAAGATACTGACGGTGTTCCAGAAAAGTGTATCATGACATCATTTATCATGATAACACTATGATGATATATCGCCCAACCCTAAAACAATAAGTAGAAATATAATTAAATATAAATCTAAAGTTAGAAACGCTACCTGTCCAATTGAAATGCTTTTAAAACAAAAACGATATAAATGTTTCCAGCTGAAGGAGAAACATAGACAAGACAGTTTTCCTTCTAGGACAGATTTTATCCCGAGAGAACGGCGCTCTACCTGAAAATGCTGCCTACTCAGGATCAATAAAATATTATTGATCAATAAAACAATAAAATAAAAACTCTCTATCAGTGCGTAGCATAACGCATCATTAGCACGGGTCTACTGGCATGACAGCGTTCCAAATAAATCAAGCGATGTCTAAATCTCGTAAATCGTTGTTATGGAAAGAAATGATCCTGACTTCACTTCCTTTTCGGTGGCTAAAAAGAAAAAAAAATCATATACACGTGGTTTGAAATTGCTTCTTAACCTTTTTAACCCAGTCTAAAATGGCTGCTTAAACCCCCAAACTTCCTGTTTCTAAACACTTAGCCACGCCCACATTCTCTCTCTCACCCAGCTGTGCTAACTGGTATGGAGTTATATTTATTATTAACTAACTATATTCTGTAGAGCTGTTTTTATATATTTATATTCTATTATATAATGTTACAAATAAATAAAAAAAAAGTCGTTTACTGCCACTAACAGGAAGATGTTTATTGTTCGTGTAAAATCGCCGCCCTTTCTTTCCTTCTCTCTCTTTTTTTTTTTTTTAAACTATAAGGTCTATTTTTGTATTTTTCTTAAAAATATTTTGCAGATGCCATTTGGTAAAAAAAAAAAAAAAAAAAAAAATCATGTGATTTTTGTCCATCCTGCTCTTCATCATGCCATGAGGGCGGGCCGGGGGCGGAGCTTGAGATACATTCATTGACCTCAGTCAATCACATACTTCGTCATATGATCGCTATCTCTATGTTGATAAACTGTATGTATTGTTTAATCTCGTAGTTGATATTCTTATTTAATGTGGCTGAAGCCCCGCCCACTGCTTAACCCAAGAACACCTGTCACTCAGCAGGATGGGGGCGTGTCATGGGAGCTACCTCTGTGTTACACGCACATGAGGCGAAAGAGAGGAAATATTATTCCCACCTCAAGCGCTGAAATAATCTTCCTGGAGATACAGAGGCATTTTAGACCATAATGTCTTCCTGAGACGACACTTTCATTTTTATTGCGTTGTTGTGTTAGTGATGTTATAATTATCGTTATAAAAACCTTATTATAAAAATTTATTTCTTTGCTTTTTGGAGGTTTATACCTACAAAGTAGTGCTGCTGAGACTACATTTATATATATCTACACACGTGTGTGTGTGTGTGTGTGTGTGTGTGTGTGTGTGTGTGTGTGTATTGTTATTCTGTTGTTTGGCTTTTTTTTTTTTTTTTTTTTTTTTTTTTTTTTTTTTTTTTTTTTTTTTTTTTTTTTTTTTTTTTTTTTTTTTTTTTTTTTTTTTTTTTTTTTTTTTTTTTTTTTTTTTTTTTTTTTTTTTTTTTTTTTTTTTTTTTTTTTTTTTTTTTTTTTTTTTTTTTTTTTTTTTTTTTTGGAAGTCTTATAATGTGAAGCAGCAGCTGCCTGTGTTTGTCACACACATCGTGTTCGGAGTGTATGGGGCTGAATTGAATCGTCAGTAATTATGCATTGACAAAGCGAAAAAGCGATAATTGTTTGGAGAGGGGGAGAAAAAAGGGGAAGGGAGGAAAAGGAAGTGGGGGAAAATAAAATATATAGTCATTTTAAATATTTAAATCAACCCTTTAAAAAGTAGAATACACTACGAAGACAGAGAGAAAAGATAATTTTTTTTTATTATATTAAACATTGCTGCCAGATTTCATACTCTGTCTTTGTATCAGATCTGGAAGTCTTTGCAGGATTTTTTAATTTATTTATTTATTTTTGAGCCTTCCTTTGTGGGGTTTTTTTTTTTTTTTTTAATTTTTTTTTTAAATATATAAATGTTCTGGACTGCACGTTTCAGATCAGTTGTGAAAAAGAAATTTTTCTTTTTCTTACACAGACGTCATGGTGGATGCAAACTTTTGCACTAAGGTGTAATAATCTATATTGTAAATGCGAACATGCCACGCTTTACGCATTTCGTGTAGGAGCTCCGCATTTTAGCACCAAAACAGCAGTCTTCTCTACTCTACAGTTTCTTACAGTACTTCCTTTATTTCTGAGAGTGCGGTGAATAGAGAATGCTTTGAGTTCATTAACGTGAACGTGTAAAATCCATCGACGTGTTCCACTTAGCACTTATCATTAGACGAGTATAAAGTTAACTCCGGTTCACTAGGTTCAGTACTTTTGTTTTTATTGACTCGAACTGTCACTGCATGTGACTCATTATTACTCATTTGAGTAGTTGAGGAGTCTTTACGGAGTCTATAAAACTTACAATCTCTTTTGAAAGAGAAAAAAAAATCCACATCTCTCCATTAATCACATTCAGCTTCATGCACTCGGGCTGATCCATCACCGAGTACCGTACGTGTATCTTCGTATGTTCATATATCTGGATAGACTTGCTTTTCTTTGAGTGTTGTTTTTTTTTTTTTTTTTTAAGTGATTTTACTCTGCATGTGAGCAGTATCATACCTTCAGGGCTTGACCTTTGACCTCCGTCAATCTGCTAACGTTATTCCCGCAGCGAGGTTTTGTTTGTTCTCAGAACGTACTTTTCATTTCAGTGTTAACTGATGCACTCGAGTGTTATAAGATTTTTCAGGGGTGAGCAGTTGTTTGCGGTGCTGTGTTGGTTTTATTTTTATTTCCTACACAATTAAGAGTTTGGGGAAGAATGTGTGCGGTGGTGATTTCGGTGTAACAGGACAAACTGTACATGAATGTAGTTGATTAATAAAGCGGGCTTGAGAGGAATTCTGTTGTTTATGTCTTTATCCAAAATTAAAGAGTGCGCTTGCTCTCTCTCTCTCTCTCTCTCTCTCTCTCTCTCTCTCTCTCTCTCTCTCTCTCTCTCTCTCTCTCTCTCTCTCTCTCTCCATTTTTCTCCCACTGGAGATATAACGCTGATGTAACTACAGTTCAACAAAAAGATTCATACTTTTTGACTTATTTTAAACTCTGTTTCCATCCCCTTTATTATTATGGATTATTATGAATATAAATTTGGTATATTTTAAGTATATATGTCACATTAAATTCTTTTTTCTGTAGTTTATTTAATAGATGTACATTTTGTTTTGAACATGTTATGGGAAAGATTTGCCTTTAAAAACATATTCAAATTTTTTTTAAATCACAGGTTACAGTTTTAAGATTAAAAAAAAAAATCAGAACCCTAAATCCAAATCTCACAAATTCAAATCTCCGAAATACAGATTTTATGTAACTTAGGTGAAAGGTAAAGCATCTGAGACTCCTGGGGAAAAGCAAACTCTTTCGGAGTGTCACGTTTCATGTCCATGAGACGCGATAACGATAATGAGATAAGTGCAGGTGATGTTTTTATGTTCTTCTGAAATAGCTAAATTCTTATTAAGTAGCTAACTTACAATTGCCAGCAAGTTGATGTTGCGTTGTAGATGAAGTTGCGACTTGTAAATTCCCACCTACAATCGGTAAAAACCACCGAAACACCCCCTCAACTTGAAATTTCAACTTGGGGTCGTCTTCTCAACTACGGGTTCCTTCCCCCGTTTATGGAGTGACGTCAAATCAACATGGCCGCTCACACTGTGAACAGTGTAAAGTCTCTCTTCTCTACTTTTAAACGAGTTTATAGCGGTATTAGCTTTAGATCAGTTAATATACAGACACAGTACTTGGTTAAATCTATAACATTGACCCCTAATCACTGTTTTGAGAAGGTAATCATCAACATTAGAGTCACCACAAACGTTAGCCGGCTAGCTTGTTGCTAACGTTACTCGCTGTTGTCCGCTGTTGCTGCTCTGCTGCGATTTCAGTCCAAAATGTTACATGTTTGAATGTTTAAAGTTCACTGTAGGAGAATTGAACCAATAGCCACTCAGGCCTGTAACTGTAAAAGTGCAGATAAAGTAGCTTTTTATGAGCATTACGTGCTCTGACAGAGCAAAGAAGACATGCTTTAGTGGAGGCATCCATGTTTGTTTTTTCTTCACTTCTCACTTCGAATGTCTCGAGATGGAAAATAACATCATTACAACTTGCACATTACCACTTACAAGACACCACGAACGCAGCATAACTGTAGTGTAGCTGAACTAGCTAGAATGTTTTCCACAGAAATCCCAGATGCTTCAGTGTCAGCATAGTTTACACAGAATATGTATTTTGTTTTGGATTTGAATTTTTGCTATTTATATTTAGTGTTCTATTTTTTTTTTTTTTTTTTTTTTTTTTTTAAATATCCCAATACCGTTACCCCTCATTTTCAAACGTTGTTTTTAAAAGGCACGTCTTCTGCATAGCAAGTTTTAAAAAATTGACAAAAAATGTTAATTTATCAAATACACAAAAATGTATTTAATATGACTTCAAACACTTCAAACTTTATATTCGAATACATTTGTCAGCTTCCAAGCGCCACACTTTATCACATCATCTCTTGTGATAAACCTCCGAAACAGCTGCATCCCAATCCTGTGTGTTATTTAGAAAGCAGCATTAGTTAGCTCGCTAAGTATTTAGCAGCTACTAGCTTCAGAAGTTTCCCAGTGACTTTGTGTGGCTTCGTCCCAAATCACACACTCCTGAAACTAAGGCGCCATAGTATGCAGTGTATAATTGACAAGAGAGGAAATACTAAATGCCAATGTTAAGTTGTGTTTTTGAAATTCTGTTTTTATTCATGCGCAAATCCACAGTTAGCATTAAAACAGGTGGATGGAAACACTTTATGCAGCGGTTTTGCTCATTGTTACAAAAAGACGTGAGTAAACTAACAGCCCTGAGAGCGCCCCCTACAGGAAGAGTTCCTTCACCTCACTTTACTTCACTTCATTACACTCTTTATTACAATGTACATAAACAGTAGCGAAGCCTCGTGATTCATTTGTTAATTAATAAAAACAAAAGGTTGCATTCCCATTTCCTACTCTTCTAAAGTTTTATCAAACCTGCAAAATAGCAAAATAAGAACAGTGCACGTTTATATATATAAAAAAAAAAAAAAATCCTTCAGGAAAAAGAATGGAAGCGAAATGCTAAATGACAATCTTTACGTTTATTTACATTCAGAAAGCCTCGCTGATTCTTTCTGGGTGTCTGCGTAGCAACTCATCTAACAAATTCACTAAATACTAGCAAGAAAAGGCAAAAAACTGCGGCCTGTTGTTAGGCTTTACAGCTCGGCATGTGCCGATGTAATCGAGTAATTATCACATGGTACGATATTATCGTGATATGGCATATCTCTGCTCTCGTCGCTCAGCAGTTTAAGCACTAATAAACGTCTGATGTGTTTCATTTGGGATTCGGCTTCATCTTTCATCATCGCTTTTAGCGCGTCTCACAATCGCTCAATCATCGACTTAGATACAAACAACTCTGCTTATCAACCCTTAGCTCTTGTAGCAAAAAGCTAGCAGGCCAACATAACTCACTAGCTAGCAAGTTCTGTCAGGTTGAGCTACATTAGCTAGCTAAATGTAAACTTAAAAAAAAAAACTTATGCGATTGATGCACAAGCACATGAATGTCGGTGTCAAAGTTTTTGCTTTAATAGCTAGCTAGCCAGCTAATTAATGCTAGCTAGCAGAGAAATGCAAATATGACTGTTTATAAGTGTAAAAAAGAAAATGTTAGCGATTGCTTGCTCATCAGCTTGGATACAAACACAGTTTAGCTTTTTAAGCCCTAACCCTTAGCTCTTGTAGCAAAAAGTAAGCTGGGTAACATAACTGACTAGCTAAATGACACAAGCTAGCAAGTTCTTTCAGGTTGAGCTACGTCAGCTAGCTAAATGCACGAATAAAACTATGACTTATGGCGATTGACACACACACACAAATATGGCCGTTGGTGTTAAAATTTTGCTTCAGTAACTAGCTAGCCAGTTAACGAGGGCTAGCTAGCAAGTCCCACAGATTCCTGACAGGTTGTGCTATGTTAGATAGCTAAATTTAACCATGACGTCTACGATAACCACATCACGATATATCGCACAACCGATTCTCGGCACATGCCGAGCTAAAATATCTTTTAGTGACTCATGCTTGGCGTTATGTCAGATGGACAGATACTAAAAAGACAGATGGAAATAGAAAAAGAGGACAAAAAAGAGCCATAGCTCTGTAAGGCATCATATTCAAATTTCAGCATTAAGAGGAGAAAAACAGGCACAACCTTACAGACAGATTCGCCATATCAGTGTCGAGATTCATGCGTTAGCATCTGCGGCTAATAGAGCTCAGTTCTGATTCACAGAAATGAAAAAAGAAAAGAAATAAAAAACACAGATTTTTTGCTGTGGAGGTTTTACCTTATAGCGAGTAGCAACACATACACTACTGAACACCCTGCGGATGACAATACACCGGTAATGATACACATATATGATTCCTGAATTGTTCAAAATGAGATATGAAGAATCATAAACATGTCAGACGAGTACACACCGTACATGTAGGCATATACGATACATATGCTGCTATGGTACAGTATGGTATTATTATTATTATTATTATTCTTATAACGCTGGAATTAACATAAACATGACTGAAGAATTTTCCATTAATGTAAATATTAAAATAAAAAAAAGTACAGGAACTTATGTGTGTGATGAGGGAAAAAAAAATACACATTTTTAATCAAATTAAAATAAAATGTATTTCTACAAACAAAGAAGTAAAAAATATAGTGCAAATTAATACATATCTGCTTATGAAAGACTGATATGACAAAATAAAAAAAAAGTAAATATGCATATATTTTTTAAATCCCTATAAGATACATAGGCTGCTATAGTACAGTATGGTATTATAGAACGCTGGATTTAACACAAACTCTCTTAACTAAATAAAAAAAAATTGTCCATTAATGTATATATTAAAATAAAAAAGTATAGGAAACATGTGGGGAGAAAAAAACGTGACCAAAATGTAAGAAATTAAAATGTATTTCTTAAAAAAAAAAGAAAGATATAGTACAAAATAAACACACATCCGCTTATGAAAGGTGGACATGATTATTGTGACACTAAAGAAAATGTAAATATACAGTATATATTTTTAAATCCCTAAGACATAAAAGACATCATTACCACTCTTGTTTCTTTTAAGTCCCTGACTCTGATTTCTGGGAAATTATGGATTATTAGAGAAATTCATAAATATGATGAGACGATAAGATATCGTAAAACAAATAATGTCATTTCTCTTTGTAACGTTCCTTATGAGCACGTGGATGTGTGTGTGTTATTTCACTATTACACTCTGTATCAGCATGCTAATATAACGTTAATGTCAGCCATTTTGGGAAAGAAAAAAAAAAACCATTACACCTATTTTGTAGTTTGTAAGTTAGTACGGATTATTAGTATGAAATTATTACAACACATTTTGCATCATTTGAATTCTGGCGTTATTGAGGGTTCACGGGGGGCGTGATGGGAAACGTTACAGGAGAAGATGTTGGAAAGCACACACAGGCTAGGACGAGAGAAACGGAGGAATAAATGTCATGCTCAGCTGTAAACCTGGAGAAAAGAAAGACAGCGTTTGTAAACACTAATCTGGAATGTTTTATTTTCGTCGTGTCTTTTCTGAAGGCCTGGAAAGACAAATCTAACGGAATTTCACACCACATGCCGTTTATTTGTGTTTTGTGTTTTGAATAAGTATTACATTCTGTCCTATGTGTTGCACAAGCCTCCTGTTTCCTGGTTTCATACCACGGCTCCGCCCTGACCACGCCCCTTCATTAATATTCACACCTGTTCCCTGTGATTAGTTATCATCACAGGGAATTATCGTTATTTTCAACAGCAAATAAAACCGGACATTTCCTATCCCCGTTTGGAATTGCGTAACACTTACGTCTCACAAGTAGCCACTTGCCGAACAAGGGGAGGAGCATATTTTTAAAAAAGTACGCACTAGTCATCGATAGTAAGCATGATTACGCTTGAAGTGATTTCCTTGGAGCACATTAAGTTTACTTCATGCGATATACACATTCGTATCGCCAAGGAGACGATGATTTCAACAGACAATCGCAAAATTTCAACATCACTTACGTTTATTCACAACATTGTAATTGTAATAACATTGGACTTAAACAGCACTCAGCTAGAACAAGTTAGCTAATAAACTACATATATAAGCAAACTCTGTAGCACAGAGTGTGTTTTTCAGAAGCGTTTGCATAACATAGATTGTGAATCAAATTTTATTCGCTATTTATTGGTCAGACTTATAAACACGTCTTTTTTTCCCCCTTGTCTCCCAGTCATGGTTCCAGTTTTCCTGAGGTAATGGCTTATTTCTCTCCAGTTTATCACAAATCATGTATTTTGTGTACTTTTAGGCCCTGATTTATTAAAACCGCAAAGAACGAAATTTAAAATTTAAAATTTGTGCGTGCGATCAGGTATAATAGCCGCAATGAATTCCGATGTTCTGAGTCGTAATATTTAAACTAAGCCTCGAGTATAACAAATATTAAAGGCAGTTAGACTGTTTCAAAACTGTTGAATACTGGTGTAAAAGGTATGTATTGTATGTGTGTATTGTAAAGTCACGTAAAGGTGTGTGTGTGTGTGTGTGTGTGTGTTTGAACGCACAGGGTAGAAACACAGCAAATTGCATATTCATTAAGGCAAACATGAAAAGAATGGTTTTGCTCATATCAAAGGCGCGATCCTCCCCCATAAATCAGCTAAATCTTTTAATTTCCGGGTTTTATCCAGTTTACATTCAAATCTTTCATAAATCGAGAATTTAGTGTGTATCTGATGTCCATGGTGAGACGTAACACACTATTACAAACCAGTGAGAAATGAAGTGTGGACCACGGGACACTTTTTGTTCTCGGAGGTACGTGACCTGTGCTACGTAGCATACAGTGGGCGGAGCCATTAGAAGCCACTGCGGTTTGATGGCCAATACGCTGAAGGTGCGATTTGTGAGTTGAACGTTTGGAGCGGCCATTTTGTGTCGTTAGATGAGAGGGCGTTCTGGAGTGTGAAGAACCTCAGGTAACCCACAGTGATGTCACTGTTGGATTTGAGACGAAAAGTCTATCCAGGCCTTTAGACTAATTTGTGTGTGTGTGTGTGTGTGTGTGTGTGTATTTAATTGTAAGAGCGTGTGTGTGCTTTAAAAACTGTTAACGTCATCGGCAGTGATGGAATATTTTTCCGTCTCCTTGTGTCTTTTTTTTAAAATTAAAGTTGCTAGTCAGAGAATAAATGAGCTTTGTTTACTTATGAATGAATGAATGCCAGTACTAGGTCAGGTTGATCTCTCCATCTCAGTCTCTCTCGTGATACAGCAGAGTCGTCCGGTCGTGTCTCAGTTCCCCCCGAAGACGCCGGTGACGGAGGTGGGGAAGCTGCCGCTGGGTGGAGGGTGCATGTTGGGGTTGGTTGGGGACGGGACCCCTGAGCTCTCGTGCTCTCCGTGTGTGAACGGTTGCGTGTCTCTGCGGCCGCTGTACTGCCCGATGAACGAGCCGTCCTCGTTGAACTGGATGTCCACGCTGTCTCCGTATTCCACCAGACTGTCGTCACTCTCGCGTTTCAGATCGGGACACAGCGAGCGCTGGCTGAACGAGCGCTTCTCGTCATTGTCGCTGCTAAATAATCCAATACACACAAATCAGATCAGGACAGTAAGCAGATTAGATGATGTCAGTTCTCATCAGACAGACACTCATCACGCTATTTATCACAATTTGTCGATTAGAACAGTCTGCTTTTCCCCCGCTAACATTGTTATTATTTATTATTATTATTATTCAGGAGATCATGATACAGGCTTATCATAGCAAATCGACTGATTTATATAAGGCAAATACTAACATATTTGCGTGATGTAACAAAAAAGTATTATGATAAATTTTGGCAAAATACCTCAGTAAATATCAGGAGATCATATTTAAGAAGAATTAGTTTGCTATCTTTTCATCAACAAAATGAACATTGGCATTATTGGCATTATCGAATGCAGAGAAGAAAAGACAGATTAGAACTGGACAATAAATTAGGAGATATATAAATAAAACACGGTTTTAAAAAAGCAGCAAATAAGACGGGTAGGAATAAGCAGTCAGGGACGGCCACTCGTTGTTATCGCTGCAAACTAGCAGCCTGAGATTCATCACACAGATTATTATTATTATTATTATTATTATTATTATTATTATTATTATCATCAAACATATGAAACTTACCTCTCGAGGGATCTGCATTATGACAGCATTTGGGAGAATAAAAATATCATCAGGCAAAATCTCAGTGGTGATGTTAACACTTTAAAGGGGTGGTTCACCCAAAAATGAAAATTCTCTCATCAGTTACTCACCCTCATGTCGTTCCAAACCCACAAGACTTTCGTTCATCTTCGGAACACAAATCAAGATATTTTTAATGAAACCTGGGAGATTTCTGTTCCTCCACTGGCAGTTCATGTAGCCAAAACTTTCAAGTTCATAAAGGCATCGTAAAAGTAAACCATGTGACTCCAGGGGTTTAATGAAGCGATATGAATGCTTTGGGTGCGCGAAAAAACTCTTTTGTTCGCAAAATATCTTCACTTCCGCATAGATCTCCGAGGCGCGTTCACGAGAGAACCACGACGCATGCGTGTTGTGTTGACGTGAGAGCGGACGTTAGCGCGATACAGCCGGACCCGGAAGCGCGTCGTTCGTTACATTCTAAGTGGATTTTGCATTTCCTGGATGCCAGAAGCTTGAGAAACTGTAAACTCTGCTGTAAACAGTGCAGCACTTCCGGGTCCGCTCTCGCATCAGCACAACATCCATGAGATCTGTGCAGTTATTTTGTGAATAAAGACTTAATTTTAGGGTTTTGTTTGTCGCTTCATAAGATTGGTTTTATTTAGTTTTGGCTACATGAACTGTCAGTGGAGGAACAGAAATCTCCCAGGTTTCATTAAAAATATCTTCATTTGTGTTCCGAAGATGAACGAAAGTCTTACGGGTTTGGAACGACATGAGGGTGAGTAAGTGATGACAGAATGTTCATTTTTGGGTGAACCAGCCCTTTAACACTACAGGAATGTGGTCTTTAACGGTGAGACAGTTTAGCTGTGCACTGTAAATAAGAAATCTGCTCACTTGATCCTTTTGAAACTGTGGCAGTGCTGTACGTTACATTATTAACACCAGAAGTGTTGTTGTCTCTTAATGACTCACTCCTCTACATGCTCTAAATCAGACCTGCACTGCTCGCGGCCAATCAGAACACACTGCACCCATCACAGCCAATCAGAAAACACAGCTCAGTGACGGAATGTTGTTTATGAAAATCTGATGAAATGACGCAGATGTCGTTCGTGCTCTGGGAGTAAACCAGTACCTGTACTCTCCAAACCCTTCATCCTTCATGGGTTTCGCATCAGAGTCCATCTGTCCTTCCTCTTTATCCTTCACTGTGATAAAGATAAATAAAGATTTAAAGATTTAAAGCTTTATATTCGAGAAATCATAGGATGAAACAGGCAAATAAACACATTCAAAATAAGTAAACAAGTAGAGTAGAAAAGACCAATTTGAAAAATGAACATATTACAGTAAACTAACAAAAAAAGTACAGAATACAACACTAGGGACGGTGCTGTTGTAGGAAAATCATCAATGACGGGGCAGTGTGATGTGGCCCAAAGTGGAGCTTCTGTTCTGTTGATTATTTTCAGTGTTTTATTCCTCTTATACCACAGCAATTTGCCAGTGATTATTTTAAATGAAAGTACAACACATTCACATTACAATCATATTATTATTATTATTATTATTATTATTATTATTATTATATTACAATCAACAACACAATCCTATTATTTACACTTTCAGAGTTACATTTAACATGCAGTTGTGGAACGTCTGCAAACCAGGTTAGCTCCGGTTAGCACTTACATTATAGCAGCTACAAACGCTCATTCCCTCAGCAGTCTCTCTTTTAATCTCTCTTGATGTTAACAAGGCAAAAAAAAAAAATCGCAGCTTGTCATGCTACTGAGAAACCACAAAGCGCAAAGTCCTGAAGACTTTCTGATTGTTAAGCTCTGACGCTGGAGACTCCTTCCAGAAATGTTAAATCAACGTCTCCTTACGGGAAACTTCACTGTATCAGTGATCTGCCTGTGTAAATAGTTACTATAGAAACGCTAACGTATTAGAACGAGTGCATTAATACAAACTTGTGATGTGTGTGTGTGTGTGTGTGTGTGTGTGTGTGTGTTACCTGAATATTTTCCTCCTTTGCTCTTTTTGACAAAGCAGAGGATGAGCAGGATGAGCAGCAGCAGCACCACGGCGCTGATGAGGCCGATGAACCAGCCCTGAGTGGCAAAGCCTTTCTGCACCACGGGTAACACTGAGCCACGGAAAGAAAACCACGCAGCGACGAAGAACAGGTAAAGAGGTGCAAAAGAGGATGTTTACAAAGTATGAAGAGTCATATTATTGTTTTAGGTTTAATCCTGAGTGGCCCTGCTGTCTAAACAGTGAACACTACCAGGGCAGGAGAGTTAAATATGAAAAAGGAGTTGCACCTGGTCTTGTAGTCCGCAGAGTTTGTGTCCAGTGTGTCTCGTTGTTGTAGCGAATTTCGAAGCGGTATTTTGTGTCTGCTCTCAGTCCCTGCAGCTGATAAAAGGCCTGCGTCAAATTCACCTGCTCCGATTCCTCCCACTCACCTAAAGCACACACACACACGCACACACGTTTACACACTGCGACTACCTGGACTGCTGGGAACAGGACTGTTTCTTGCTCTAAGCAGTATAAGTAGTCACATAGAGCCTCCAGACCACCAGGGGGCACCATGATTTTTAAAGTAGTTATGCTAAAATGCACGTACCTTGGGGTCCAAGAGAGCACTAGTGACAATCCTTCTGTTTGGCTTTGTTTTCCAATTTAACCCAAAGGTTTTCATTACAAATGATATTGTCAGCAACAACTTGAGTGAAAAGTAGAATCTTTGAAATATTCATTGACTGATTTCTGGGAAATTAGGGAAATTATGGAAATGTTCAATGACAGTGTGCACTCGAGCTGACGCAGACTCCACAAGTTTGTGCAAAAGCTGATCTGGTTTAGATCAAATCTCTGAGTGTCGTCTGAACACGTGCTTCAGTGGAAGGGATAAGACTCACGGCAAATCGGACCTTCTGTACAAAGCAGTTAACATGGTCAAGATCACACATTTGCTTACATTTAAATAGAGACCAAGAAATAGTGCAGAATATTAAATTATTATAATATTAAATAGTCAAGATGTTGCACATTTCTTTCTTTCTCTCTCTTTTTTTTTTTTTAGAATTTTCAAAATTGTAAAACTTTCTATTTATTTCCAGGTTTAATTAAAAGAAAATCCCATCCCAGTCCACTTTCAGTGTGATCTCAGACTTTTGGACCCCTCTGTATGGACCAGGAGGTCGCACAGGGCCTCCCTGTGGCGGCAAAAGCATCACAACTGCAATTTCTTTAACTAAATTAGGCAACAAACCTCAGAAGATCAAGAAAAAGAGATCATGGAGATCATGACGCTATCACAACATACATCTATCACAATACACTTTTCGGAAATATCACAGTATCTTTTTAAAAAAAAAAAATTCTATATTTTTATGTATGTGTTTTTATAATAATAATAATAATAATAATAATAATAATAATTTATATAGCACTTTGCAAACAAAGCTTACAGTCTTTATTCTCCTCTTAAAAATGTGTCCATGGATAAATTGCAAAATAACAATTTCATTGGAAGCAGCTGATTTAATGTAAAAAAAAAAATAAAAAAAAATCAGTCGTAAATAATTTATCTACATAATTTCTTTATAATTTGTGCAGTTATAGAGTGAAATGTCATATCCTGCCTATTGATATTTTCTCTAAGAAAACTGAATTCATGCGTGTTTGTGTCACATGCTGAAGTTTGGAAAAATAAGTAAATCATAGAGTATTAAATGACCGCTCTATGAGCTATTACACAGTTCAAAGCCGAACTCGAAACGTCAACTAAAACAACCTGAACTCTAATCTCTCTCATAACGCTTTCTTTAATAATCTCCTTTCTCTCTCTCCTCATTTCCCCCGATCCCTTGCTCACCGCTGCTCCCCTGGTAATGAATGGTAAACCTGATGTTTCGGCATCGTTCTTCTGGAACCCAGCTCAGATTCACAGACGTTTCTCCAACTGTTGTGTTTATGGAAGATGGTGGAACTGGAAAAAAAAAAAAGAGAGAAAAAAAATAATGCAGATGTTTAATCAAAAAATAATGATGTCACTCTGTATTGATGAAGGGAAACACACAAAAATACCAAGCTCTACAGAGAGAACATGAAATAAACAGATAGTGGAGATAAATACAACATTGTAAACCTTCAGTGAAAAAGAAACCAAATGTATAAATTTATATCTGGAATTTATATCTTTTTTGTGAAGCTGCTTTGTGACAACATCCATTGTTAAATGCGCTATACGAATAAAGTGGAACTGAATTGAATTGAAACCGAGCTTCAGCCTCTCTATGGGAAACGCGGTTAATTACTAAATCTGCTATGAGCCAGCACTTTCTGTGGCAAATGTGCACCAGATCCTCCTGCGGTTCATTCCAGGCTTTCAGAAGTTCATTTCAGGATGCTATTCTTTTCTTTATTTAGCTGATCTTAAAACCTGAATATTGTGTCCAAGTCTCACCCTTGCTTCAGTGATAATCTCGCATGGATCCTGAAGTACTGTAAGAGCTGCTGCTGTAATCATAAAGAGTGTTCGGCTGCTCATCCCAGGACTCTTAGCGTGTTTTCACACTTAAATACTCAAGTCTTCACCCAGGACCGATTCAGGGTTCATTTTTAACGGCGGGGCTAATAATAATAGTTTATTTTGCATTCACAGAGTGGAATTCTTTCCGAACTGTGGATCGATTGCGTAATTCCATACGTCACTTTTGGGCATGCAGTTATGCAAAATGGCAGCCATCCCTTTTAGGTTCATCCATTTGCTTATTTTTTTTTAAAATAAATTTTCACCTAAGTGGTGAAAAATAGCGCTTTTTGGATGCACGCCATGCCAAATCCAGGAGCCAGAGTACGTTTAGTCTTGCAGTGTTGTTCGCAAAGCATTCACACCACAAATGTGAGCTAATTGCAGCACTCCAGTCCCATGAACATCTGGTTTTATAGATCAATAACAGCAATAACTCTTTCCCTAGTATCACAGAAGTACAATCAGGAAGAAACGTGACAAGCTGAACCAATCCCATTACTCGGCGCTCAGCAGTAAGTGCGGTTAGCTTCCACACACGATCTGGACCGTGCCATGGTTTAGTTAAAGAGACCGATCCCAGGCTCAGAAACCGCTTTCACATTTCATAACAGTTTCTAAAGTGGATTATTGGAATCTGAACAGAACACAAAGTATGTCTTTACCTCCATCGAGTAAGGTGGTGGCATTAACATGGATGCTTTCTCCTTCTCCAGCATCCGTAAAAGCTTTCAGGGAGAAAATGTAGTAATTTTTCGAGTCCAGTTTGTCCACTTTGTACTGCGTCGCTCTCGGATCTTCAATCTTCACACTCTGTAGTGTGCTGGGTCTGTTCTCCACAACTAAAGAACATAATAATAATAATAATAATAATTATTATTATTATTATAGAGGCTTCCTGTTTTTATACATTTCCTGCAGTCCAGCTCCGCCCCCCCTGACCACACCCCCTGATCATTATTAGCACTTGAGAACTTGATTCTCATCTTGTCCTTTAGTCAGATTTCTAGTCGCATGCTAATTAAGATATGACGTACGCTCTTGGTACATTATGATGTATCCTCTCAGGATCCCATTAGTTTTGTGGGGTCTTTTCCAGAAGAGCATCAGCTCGGTCTCTGATGGACTCTCAAATCTGAAGTTTGAAGGACGGCCAGGAGCTGAAAGCAGGAGATGAGAAAGAGTTAGAGGTTATTACAGGTGTCTTACAATTCTGACACATATTTACACACTCACACACACACACACACACACACACACACACACACACACACACACGCCACTTTTTAAGCCATCTTAATCCACAGAATAGAATACTGAAGGAATAAAATCCTAGAACAGTCTTTCGTGTGTGCAGTGAGACAGTAAAAAGCTCAGGTTTAACTCTTTTCTTTCTTGTCAAACAAAATGGCTGCTTTATATTTCTGAGCAAAAAATGGGCCAAGCCCAAAAATTGCAAATATTAAGCTTTTTAAATGGTCTTAACAACAAATCATTGGTCAGAAAATGAGCAAGAACGACACAGATGCACTTCTCAGAGCTCCTGTGCCTTCGTTTAGTGGTTTCCTTTTGCTGCAGTGAACTGTTTGTTTGGGGAAAAGCTAGAAACATGGAAATTATAATCATGATAATGATTAAAATGTTTGATGTAAAATTCAAGCTAACACATGTCTGGGTGTACAAATGTTTCCAAAAATATCTTCTGGGATGTTTTTTTTTTTTTTTTTCTTAAAAGATTAGTCATTATTTGGGTATCTGCCACACCTGGTGAAGCCCATCAAGAGCCACAAGGCTTAAACATTTAAAGAAATCAAAGGGAAAAGCTCTCATGTACTAACTTCCTTTATCTATTTGTTTAATTCTTGCTAATTTCCTGACGAATGATTTGTTGTTAAGACCATTAAAAGCTTAATATTTTGCCATTTTGGGCTTGGCCCGTTTTTTTTTTTTTGCCCTGGAGTATATGCTGATTCAGCCAATAATTACGTATATATTTTTTATATAAATGTATAAAATGAAATTTTGGAAAGAAAACAAGAAATAATTGAGAACATAATTAATAATTAAGAAATTATTTCTCTGTAAAACTGTGATATGTGAAATGTGACATTTTATCCTTTATTATTTGTTATATGTGTGTTTGTATGTATTATTTATTATTTGTTATTTTTTAATTAAACATAAAATTTGCACAGAAATAAAAAAAAATCTGACACTGTTGCTGCAAAGTGTAAACAATTTTAGTCTTTTCTTTTTTTTTTAAATTTAGGCACCAGGAGTGTTTCCTGTGGAAGGGTTGCCAGGTCTGTGTACCAAAATCAGTACAAAAGCATCTCAAATTCAATATCGGAAATACTAAATTTAGATAAAAATGAGAAAAACCTTACGGACGTCATCAGAATCTAGGCTTGCTAATTTAAGCAGGAAATGATGTAAGAAACAGCCTCATTATGACTTGATCACGATAGCCAGATGATCTCTGATGTTAATTCGCTTTGGCTCACCTCCCTCAGATGTGATGAAGTAGGTGGGACTTGACAGAGGCCCCTCCCCTTTGCTGTTGTAGGCTGTGATGGACAGCTCATAATTGGAGTAGAAGTCCAGACCACTCACGATCGCCTCCTCTTTTCCCACAACGGAAATCACTTGTCCTTCCTTCTCACTCTCCATCACTCGCTCCATGTCTCGCACCATCTCTCTCACCGTAGCGAGCGATCGCCTCTCTTTCCCTCTGTGTGAATGGTCTCCTCTGGAACCCAGCCTCCTCAGGTAGATCTGCACACACACACACACACACACACAAGGTCAAACCTCAAAGTGCAGAAAATGGGTACTACGATGGGTACAACACTGTACCAGGAAGCCCCTCTCTCACTGGCATGTGGGACTTTTATTTTAAATTGTCATGCTTTTCAAAACGAAGAGAAGTGACCTGAAGTTACTCGACAAGAAAAAGAAAAAGAAAAGAAGAGGAAAAGAGGAAGCCGGGTTGTCCTGAATGCTCCAGATAATCTATTGATGAAATAATTAAGGATGACGTAATTGTAGATTAAGCTATAAAGGAATGCAATGCTACCCCAACATCAGTTTTTTTGATAGCTCTGTTTTTAAAGTATATACAAATAATATATAAATAAAAATAGTATGATGAATAATGTTAATAAAGAGAAGCAAAATGGCAGGAGGGCCCCTCCCATTTTCCGCACACTCACCCATGTTCGCAGGTTCATCTCCTGATTTTTTTGAACATTTTTATTTTGTGGCGATCCATATTTGGGGAAGTCTTCCTGGATGTCCAGTTAAACGCGAGGTGCGTCTTGCTATACAGTCGCAGCTCTTTAGCAGTAAGCCAGGTTCGGCAGTGTGTTTTTGGCTACGCTTGCTACAGTATGCATCGCTTGATTGAGAATGTATGGTTGGAGTTTATTGGACTAAGCGAGGACATGAGTCTGTCTTTGTACTCCGCCCATAAAGAGCAAAAAGCTCACGTTAATCTCATTCATCTCTTCTCCATGCTTAGCTAGCCCGCTAAGCTACTGTCAGTTTGGCTTAGAATAATGGTTATGGTGTCTGCGTTATAAACGTACCATGTAGCCAAGAAGATGCCCACGCACAGACTCTCTACTGACTGGATTCCAAGTGACGGACACGGCTGTAGCGTTAACCAGATTCACTATTATTTGAGTCGGGGCCTGCAGGGGGACTAGAAGAGACAGAGAGAGAAAAGAATGACTGCAACCATGAAGTTCCTCAGTCTGTAGCTGTGATTATAGCCGTGTACCTCTCAAAAGTTAGGACACACCTTCTCGTAGAAAGGTTTTCGTTCATTTTCTACTATTTTAGAATAATAACGAAGACATTAACAGTGTTCCTGGTGAAACTTTGTTTGTTTTTAAGTAAAAAAAAAAACTATTTGTTAAAAATACTTTTTATAACACTTCCTATTTCTATTGATAATGAACTACGAATACATTCATATCATGTTCGAATGCATTCATAAGGCATCATGCGCAATGAGAATTATTTATGAAAATGCATTACACATTATAGCTTTCTTTATCATGCATTGAATTGTCAATATGGCGCATTATAAGTGGTGTTCGTAACACATTAGATCGCGAATCTAATTTTTTTCTTTAATAGATGAAAAAATAAACGATTGTGAGAAATAAAACATTGGAATTTTTTTTCTTTTAAAAAAAATCCTAGCGCTGAACTTCTCTGGAATTGGAAATTCTACGTGTTATAAACACTGCTTAAAATGCATTCTGAAAACCAGTAATAAATGCATTATAAATATTATGATAAACTGTAATGCCTCTGCATAAATAATTAGAACACTGTGTATAAAGCCTAAGTAATGCATCATAACATGTTACGAATATATTAATAGATCATTAGACATATAGGCTTAATAGAAAGTATTACCAGGCATTTTGTTTCAGAATTAAATTTGTAATTCAAAAATAATTTTGTACTACGGTATTTTTAATTTAGAATCTAATTTTAACAATAAGCCTTTATCAAAATGTCTTTTAGACAGTTAAAAATGTCATCCAGGTTTTGGAATTTGTAATGTGTAACGTGTTATATATTCTAAAGGTCAAAATCGGACATTTATGAAAGTCTGCATCATCCTGCACACTCGCTTAGCAAAGAAACACTTTTTTTTTTTTTTTTTTTGTAATTGATTATTAACAGCAACTTATGTTACAGAAGCAATAAACAGTCGTTCCCTCACCAGCCTCTCCTTTTTCCTCAATGTCTTTAAGTTAATCACACACACGCACACACACACACACACACACACACACACACACACACACAATGCAGCTCGTCATGTTGCCAAAAAACCTCTGACTGTTACAAGGATGCTGGAGACTCGTTCCAAAAATGGTTAAATAAACATTACGCTACGTTACAGAATCTATGTGCCACTCGTTTATTGAAGTTAAGAATGAATAAGTGAAGCGTACTGTCTTCTCCTGAGTAGCCAATGGCAGCCTCTGGACTCGGGCCGTCGCCGACGCCATTCGCCGCCTGCACTTTGATCTCGAAGGGCACGAAGGTACCTGTTTTGTTGACTATAAATGGAGGATGAGAAACAAACGCAGACTGCCAGGGCTCCTCAGGGTCGGCTGCGTCACGCCAAAACACTTTATACCCGAAACCTGGGCCGTTAAAGTGCCTCGGCTCCAGCTCCTAAAGACAGACAGACAGAGAGAGAGAGAGAGAGAGAGAGAGACCGATTTTACTAGAAAGAAATTCATATTGACTGATTTTGAAATGGTTTATTTTGGCTTCTCTAGTGATTCTTAGGCTTTACTATGTCATTCTGTCCGTCTGTCAAATAAATTAGAACATATTAAAATATAGATATAAATATTTTAGTACAGTCAGAGATCAGGCAACAGCTTTAGATTCTGTAGTTTTTCTTGTAGCTGATGGGAATAGCTTAACTAAAGTATCCAGAAGATTTGCTTTAACCTACATTAATACATCCACTCAGTGAGCACTTTATTAGGAACACCTGTACACCTGCTTATTCATCCAACAATCATGTGGCAGCAGCGCAACGCAGGAAACCATGCAGATACAGGTCACGAGCGTCAGTCACACACAGTCTGTTCATATCAAGCATCAGAATGGGAAAAATGTGATCTGCTGGTGCCAGATGGGCTGGTTTGAGTGTTTCAGGAAATCTTCTGTGATTTTCACATTTCTAGAGTCGATAGAGTCGATGTTTTTTGCAATGTTGCAAAAAACAAAACAAAAAACAAACACTGAGCTGCAAGAGGTAAGAGAGGTCGGGAAGACTAACTCAAATAACCACTATTTACAACCGTGGTGAGCAGAAAAGCATCCCAAAACACACAAAACGTCAAACCTTGAAGGAGATGAGCTACAACAGTGGGAAAAAAACCCACATCGGGTTCCACTCCTGTCAGCCAAGAACAAGAATCTGAGGCTACAGTGGGCACAGACTCACCAAAACTGGATTGGAAAAAGACCAGGTTTTTTTTTGTTTGTTTGTTTGTTTTTAATTCTGTGAACATTAACTGAAGCACTTGATCTGTATCTGTTCAGTTTTTCCAGATTCTGCCATGTGATTGGCTGGTTGGATAATAAAGTTAGCTGTAAGACTGTAGACAGTATTTCATCATTCCATACCTCCCATGTGATGATCATGCTTTCTGGATTAGTAGATTCGCTCCTCACGTTCGCCGGGGTCATGTCAGGTTCTGCAAAAATCAGGTGATAATTAGAGGTCCTTGTGTGGCGTGATTTTAAAGGGAGCAAAGCAGTGAACAGATACCATTAGCAAGCTAGGTTTTTTTTTTTGTTCGTTTTTTGGTACATGTGACCAACATTAGGACCAACTATACTAATAATTAACCTCCATTTTGTATTCGTAGATCAGCACATGCGGTTCTCTTGTTTACATTTAGCTAGTTAATGTTACGTAACCGGACAGGAAATGTAGGTGAGACTAGTTATCATACACATCAGGTTGAGGTGATGATGCTGTTACCTGCAGCAGGTGTGGTGTACGACTCGGACAGCACTCTGAAGCCACTCGTGCCGATCCCATTAACCGCCGCCACTCGGAAGTGGTACGTGCAGAAGGGAAGCAGAGAAATCTCCAGGTGATGGATTTCAGCAGGAACACGCTTCAGCTCCTTCCAGCTCGCCGCTTCTAAGTGCAGATCTTCTCGCATCTCAATCACAAACTCTACAGGAGCAGAGCGAGAGGCTTGTCAGGCTTCACACACGAATACAGCTTTTCTTAAAATTTATTCTTAAATAAGATTTCATTCGTTAAAATGCTTTAAAATTTCCCGCTTAAATTTATATATATATATATAAAGAACTCAACTGAATTATTAGGAATAAATTAAAAATTAGGCAAATGTCAAAAAACAAATTCAAATGTTTGGATAAATATTGTTTAGATAAATAGTGAATACATACATAGAACATTTTATACAACAATGCTACATTTGTTTATTTATTCTTTTTTTTTTTTACGTATCTATTTTATATTCCATTATATCTGAATGGCTCTTTTTAATGAGTCCTTATTATACAGTATATGACATCATATTCTAGCATATTATAACATAATAAAATATTATATTTATTTCATTATTTTTACGACACTTATTTAATTAGTCTAAAGATTCTGCCACATTAACTTAAACATGTTATCATCTCAATAAACGATCACAACAATTAAAAAAATGAAGACAGATAATAATAGATAACAAATAGTGCATTTTAGCATATTTGAGGCTCATACAGTACGCGTCCACTTCACTGCAGCGTCACCGTGCCACATGCTGCCCGTTTCAGTGCAGAGCTCTGTCGCATTCTCCCGGTGCATGATGGGTACAGTGAAATCTTCACAAAAGCTTTTTGATTTGCTGTAACTGTAAATCTAGTCAGTGTCCCAGTAACAGTGTATATCAGTATAAAGGTGAATTACCGAGCACAGGGCTGTTGTTGTCGTATCCGGGCCTCCAGGACAGAGTGA